>WHWC01000139.1:0-38574 GCA_019426215.1 Buddleja alternifolia | reverse complement strand
GATAATAGACAAGAGATGGAAGTCTCGTCTTCTGACAGTTTAGCATTTCTCCAGAAGTGATCGACTTCACCAGGAAATATGTATGAATATCTGGTTAGAAACTTCTGAAGCCCCGCCTCGGTAACAGAATCCATCATCTCCGATAGGTCAATTTGGGTGTGTTCGTACAGGAACTTCCAGTCCACCACAAGACCCTCGATTACCTTGAAGACTTTTTCAGTCGAAGTAGCAGCAGATTTCTTGGGTGCCATTTTGAGAAAGAGTGATTGAGAGATTTTTGCTTTTAGAGAGAGAAAGATTTTTTTTGTAGAAATGGGTTCTTTTCTGCGAAAAATTAGTTTTTAGCAACATAGTTTTTTTTTTTTGAATTTGTGTTTTCTCTCTTCTTTAGGATTTTGACACGTGGAAATCAATTAGATCTTAGCCTTTGAGTAAAATAACTGTGGACGTGAATTTTAAAAGATAGGCACGGTTACATTTGGTAACTCCCACATATAATCTTTTTGAAGTCCGAGTGGAGATTTGAAGAAAAAAACGATTCAGTTTTCAGGTGTGATACATGCGCGTGTGTAAAGTTGACACGTATACTATCACAAACTGTTTGAGAGCCATCATTTTGAAGAACTATTTAAGTACCTGCCAAAATTTTGATTTATTTGTAGTGTGTAACGCTCTTCATACTTTACATTGACGCTTGACAGTTTGTTTAAAGTTCTTTCCAAATCCCTTTTTATGCTTGAGCGTTCAAGCACATTGTTTACAATCTTTTGACTCTTGTGTGTAATAATGAAAAGTTTAACATTTATATGTGAAGATGGAATATTTTTCTCACACTGGTTTCGATAAATAACAACATACTTTCGGTGTCAGTGTTTACTTTAGAGTTTAATTTTAAAATATTCAGCGTTAGATGTACTCGCCCAGAATACATGGTGAGTGTATTTACACGTGTACATAAGCTGAACCAATTTTTTGAAAAATCAATGAGTACCCTTGGGTTTTCTTGAACAGAGATAAGAGATGTCAAGTCAGCATTAATTGCATTGATGACTATCCATTAATTTTTGTTTAGCGTCGGTAAGGTACGCTTTATTTGAAATACATTTTACTGAGCGCTTGATTGGGGATAAGCTTAAGCGTTCAGTGTTTTGAAAGTAGCACAGACGCTAAGAAAGATTTGTGTAATAAGCGTCCGAATGATTTAAGTGTATAATGCTAAGTGCGTATGACCGATGCAAGGAAAAACATTTGTTTTGGTCATGTTCACTTAAATATAGTTAGTTCTTTTAAGGTTCCCCTATGTAGGTTCCCCATAAATTACATAAAATAAAGTGAATTCCCCCTAAATTTCATGCCTAACAAAAGTATGATGTTTCGAATGATTAAGCATTTAGATCAATCATACATAGTTCACTTCTTAAAGTGAGGAAACGTTGTTCGTTGAGCGCTTTGGTGAAGATATCTGCCAGTTGTTTTTCTGTACCAATGAAGTGCATGGAGATATCTTTCTTTTGAACGTGGTCACGTAGAAAGTGATAGCGGATGTCAATGTGTTTGGTTCTAGAGTGAAGAACTGGATTTTGAGTCATCGCTAAGGCGCTTTGATTGTCACAATGGATAGGAGTTGGACTTAAGACTACTCCATAGTCTCTAAGTTGTTGCCTCATCCAAAGGATCTGTGCACAACAGCTTCCAGTGGCTACATACTCAGCTTCGGGGGTGGAAGTAGCGATGGACTGTTGCTTCTTACTATGCCATGAAATTAGTCTATCACCTAGAAATTGACATTACCACTAGTACTTTTTCTATCTATTTTGCATCCTGCAAAATTTGCATCTGAATAACCAATTAGTTCAAAAGGAGAATCCCTAGGATACCATAGGCCCACATTTTGTGTGCCTTTTAGGTACTTAAGGATCTTTTTGGCAGCAATTAGGTGTGATTCTCTAGGATCGGCTTGAAATCGTGCACACATGCATACCGAGAACATAATATCAGGTCTACTAGCTGTAAGATAAAGAAGTGATCCAATAATACCTCTATAGTTAGTGATATCAATTTTCTTTCCATTATCATCTCTATCTAGCTTAAGCGTTTGGCTCATTGGAATTTTGGAGGGTGATGCATTTTCCATACCAAATTTCTTGATCATATCTCTAGTATATTTAGTTTGGTTTATAAATATGCCATTAGGGAGTTGTTTAACTTGTAATCCTAGGAAGAAAGTTAATTCACCCATCATGCTCATTTCAAATTGATCTTGCATCATTTTCGAAAATTTCTCACATAGACGCTTATTGGTAGATCCAAATATAATATCATCAACATAAATTTGAACTAGGAGAATATCTTCATTATGGGTAATTTTGAATAACGTTGTGTCAACGCTACCTTTTGAAAAGCCTTTACTTATAAGGAAGATAGAAAGTGTGTCATACCATGCTCTTGGTGATTGTTTAAGACCATAAAGTGCCTTGTCCAATTTGTAGACCATACTCTTCCCATGGTTGTTAATGAATCCTGGTGGTTGCTCCACGTATACTTCTTCTTGGAGTTTACCATTCAGAAATGCACTCTTTACGTCCATTTAATACACTATAAATTTGTTAAATGCTGCAAACGCTAGAAACATCCGAATAGCTTCAAGACGGGCGACAGGAGCGTATGTCTCATCGAAGTCGATACCCTCTTCTTGACAGTATCCTTGTGCTACAAGTCTGGCTTTGTTTCTAATTACAGTACCATTCTCATCCATTTTGTTTCTATAAACCCATTTAGTCCCAATAACTCCTTGGTGAGTTGGCCTTGGTACTAGCCTCCATACCTTATTTCTTTCAAACTGATTTAGCTCTTCTTGCATGGCTTCAATCCAACTTGGATCGTTAAACGCTTCATCCACTTTCTTTGGTTCCATTTAAGATAGGAAGCTTGCAAACATGGCCTCATTTATTGTAGCGGCTCTGGTTCTAACAGGTGCTCCAATATCTCCAATAATTAGTTCTGGTGGATGGTCTCTGAGCCATTTTCTGTCTGGTTGGAACGGGTTAAGAGATTGATCTAACGCTTGATTAAGCTGTGCAGGCACTTGACCAATTCCTTGCGTAGGCACTTCAGTGTTTACAGTTTGAGTTTGCTCTTGATGAACATTCCCTTCATGATCATCAGCGTTTCTTGCAATATCATCGTTGATATCTTTACGAGTAATCTTAGGATTAGGTACAATGATTTCATTATCTTCATCAATATCACTATCATCACACAGATTGATTTGTGACGCTTGTTGAGATAAATTTTCAATTCCTGCATCACTAATATTAACCTTACTCGGTTCTTGGTTAGCATCATCAAACACAACATGAATGGATTCTTCAACCTTCGATTTGATCTTATTTAAGATGCGAAAGCTCTTTCCATTTTTGGCGTAGCCTAGAAAGATTCCTTCATCTGCTTTGGGATCAAATGTCTTTAGGCTTTGGGATCCATTGTTATGAATGAAAAAATTTTGAACCAAATACATGAAAGTATGAAACATTCGGCTTACTTCCCTTCCATAACTCATATGGAGTCTTTTCATGTTGCTTGTTGATCATACACCGGTTCTGAGTGTAGCAAGCAGTATTGATAGCTTCGGCCCAAAACCTTTGAGGCAGCTTAGACTCGGCTAACATAGTCCTAGCGGCTTCTTTAAGCGTTCTGTTCCGTCGCTCGGCAACTCCATTTTGTTGAGGTGTTCTAGGCGCTGAATACTCATGAAGTATTCCAAAGTCTTTGCAAAATTTCACAACAATATGGTTAGTAAATTCAGTTCCTCTATTACTTCTAATTCTTGTCACTTTTAGATCTTTTGAGTTTTGTAGTTGACGAATTAGAGAGGTGAGCTTGGCACTAGTTTCATCTTTAGATGCTAAAAATTCTACCCATGTATAGCGTGAGAAATCATCAACTATTACTAGTGAATACTTTTTACCACTAACGCTCATGATTTGAATAGGACCAAACAAATCTAAATGTAGTAATTCAAGTATTCGAGAGGTCGATAGATGAAGCTTCTTCTTAAAAGATGATTTAACTTGCTTACCCATTTGACAAGCATCACATAAGCGATCTTTATTAAAGGAACCCCTAGGTAATCCCTCTACAGATTTAGCGATATTAATTGAGAGATTGCCTTAAAGTTGAGGTGATTCATTTTTCTATGCCATAACCAACCCAATTCATTTTGATTCTTAGCTACGAAACATGTAGGGTTGTTATCTAATGTTGAATCCCAATCTACTAAGTATACATTATTTGTTCTTCTTCCTTTTAATTTAGTAGATCCTGTCTTAACATCGATTATCTCGCACAAGTCACTAGAAAATTTAATTTCAAAGCCTTTATCACAAAATTGACTTATGCTTAGGAGATTATGTTTAAGACCCTCAACATAGTATACATCATTGATCATGATGTTCCCCCTATGCATGATACCTATACCTTTAGTTTTACCTTTAGAATTTTCACCAAATATAACTTGAGGACCATTGGTTGCACGATAGTTGATCAAGAGATCCTTTGATCCAGTCATATGTCTCGACGACCCACTATCTATGTACCAATTTGAAGTATCGGTGTTGGCTCTAGGTACCTGGATTCAAAGGGCAGTTCTAATTCTTCTTAGGTACCCATTTTGTTTTGGGTCCTTCTTTGTTAGTAACGTTAGTCTGAATTAGAATCTTCGGAACCCACATTTGCCTTGTCTTCATTTTGGGAAGATTGGCCTTTTTGGGTTTCGGTTTGTGTTGTGTGTGCTCTTTAGGTGTATGGTAATATCCTTGATAATAGCAATAAACACAATCATAATCATGGTTATCATAGTGTCGATAATATGATCTAGATCTTTGCGGATATTGACATTGGTATTTCCTTGATATTGGCTTAGGATGCACTTTTGGTGCTAGACGCTTAGCGTTTGATTTACTTGTAGAAGGTTTTTCCTTAGCCCTTCGAGCGCTTGGATATACTTTCTTTTGTAGATCATTTACTTTGGTCTTTCTTTTGACTGAGCCGGTGTTAGCTTTTTCATTTGATCTCATACCAATATTCTGAGTCTCATTCAGCATTTGTCTGTTTGAGCTTTCTTCAACAAAGGTTACACCTTTTCCTCTGTTGGTTGATATAACCACAGACGCTTTGGTTTTGTGACCAGATTTATCACAACCTAAACCGGTCTTTTCACCAAATGCTCTGGTTACTTCAGTCACATTATCAAGCATTCTAGAAGCTTTTGATAATGATGAGATAAGCTACTCTGATTTAGCAAGTTTAGCGATCAATTCAGCTTCTCTCTTGACTATTATATCAATATCACCTTTTAATTGAATAATTTCACTCTCAAGCGATTGGTTCTTCTCAATGCACTGTTGCTGAATTTGCAACTCTGCTTTGAGCATCACTTTGTCGCTCTTGAGCGCTGAGATGATGTAAAGGTGATTTTGAAATAATTTTGCGGCTTCTTGACAATCATTATAATATTCTTTTACATTGTCAAGTAATTCATCATAAGAAAGGGGATGACATAATTCAGTGGTTACCTCAAATAGCAAATCGTCAGACTCTTCATCATCTCTTGCCATAAGACAAATGAATGCTGAGTCGCTTGAAGGCTCATCATCACTGCTTTCATCTGATGATTCCAAGTCCTCTTCAGGAGTGTAAAATGGTTCTGATTCTGCTAGCAATCCTTGTTGCCTTAGATTATTCCTGAATTGACTTCTGTGTGCTTGGTCTTGCTTTGTAGGTTTAGACACATTCGGATATGGGCAATTAACTTGGAAATGCCCTGGTTTCCTGCAATTATAACAAAGATTTGTTTTCATCTTTTGTTCATTTGTTAATTTTGCAAATCGTGGTTTTGGAACCACTGGCGCTGAGAGGTCTTGCTGAGAAGACGCTTGATGCTGAGTTGGCGCTGGAGAGGAAGGTGCAGGATAGTGAGGCGTTTGATATTGTTGTAGATTTTGAACAAGCGCTTGATATGATCCTGGATGTTTAGGACTGTTTCCTTTCTTCTCATATTTCAAGAACTTTCTGAATCTGTTTAGAAGCGCTAGTTCTTCTTCCTCACTTATATCTGAAGCCTTTCCTTTACTACTGGATTTTCCTTTGATTGATGCCATTAGCGCTCTAGATTCAATTACTGGACTGCTCACTGCATCGCTGGCCGTATTCAACTCAAACTCAAATTCCTTGAGTTCTGAAAAAGCATCTTCTGGAGTTAGACTATCCAGATTGTTTGATTCTCTCATTGCAGTTGTTTTCATAAGGAATCTACTCGGGAGACTTCTGAAGATTTTGACGACCATTTCCCGATTTTGTAGTTCCATGCCCAAAGATGTTAATTCTGTGACAAGAGCTGTAAATCTCATGTCTAATTGTTCAAGTGTCTCATTGGATAACATCTTGAAGCCGTTGAATTTTTCTTTGGCAATTGATAATTTGTTTTCCTTGATTTGTGCTGAGCCACCACAAATAGTAGCCAACTTATCCCAAATTTCTTTAGTTGTATTGCATGATTTGACTTTGTTGAATAAGTTGTCATTGTCACCAATGGTTGTGTATAACGCATTCCGACCGACATTGTCTAGATTGGCTCGTCGACGCTCATCGGTGGACCATTCTTGTTTGGGCTTCTCCACATAACCGTCAGGTGTTTCTTCTGTGGCTTCGGGCGCTCTGGTGATAACTTTGTATATTTTGATTGGCCCATCTGAAATGATATCACACATTTCATCATCACATGAACACAAATAAGTAAACGCTTTGACCTTCCATGAATCATAATTTGACTCGGTCAACTTGGGAACTTTAGAGAATGCCATGAAAAGTTTAAAGTAATTTTAAAGTGACTAATTTTATTTTTTTAAAAAAAAAAAATAGATCTGAACAAGCAGTTACGCTTGGAAACGCTTAGGTTTCAACTTCAACCGCTCTGATACCACTTGGGACCAACAAGTGGTATACGAAAGGGTCTAGAAGGGGGGGGGGGTTGAATAGACCTTGAAGTCTTTTTCGACTTCTAAAAATTCGTATCACTTTGAAGTATTTGAACGCTCGGAAAGCTTTGAGCGCTGGGTGCGGCGCTTGAGAGATAATGACTTAAGCGCTAGTTTCAAGCGCTTGGGAAAAGTTAACTTAGACTTGGTGATTTCAACGCTTACCAAAGTAGGGTAGAGTTTAGTCACTAAATCAGGATTAGCACAGCGGAAGTATTTTATAGCTTAGCATTCGGTTTGTTAATCAAAAGTAGTCGCTTAGTTGTTTTAAAACTTTATCAAAGTATATGCAATATGAATAGTAAAGCAATAAAACAGTAAATAGTTAAAGTAGTAAATGACACAGGATATTTATAAGGTTCACTGGGTGATGTAATCCCAGTTACGTCCTTCTTCTCCTTTTATTAGGGAGGTTTTCCACTATGATGATTATCGAAGAGTCACACAGAGACTTCTACAAAATAGAGGGAGATTGGATATGATCTCGGAACTCCTTGGTCACACAGATTTCAGCTCCACTAAAGACCTTCTATCCCCTTGCTTCTTTCACTCAGAAATGGTGCAAGTTACGCTTGATGTCGGAACTCCTTGGTCACACAGATTTCAGCTCCACTAAAGATCTTCTTCCACAAGCTTCTTTTACACAAAAAATATTGCTTGTAGGTCAACAAGCTTTCTCACTCAGATGAAAGGTGTTGATGGTTTTGGTCACGGGTTTGTTTATTTTTGGAAAGTTCAAACAACTTGGAGATATCTCAATAGTAGTGTAGGTTCTTCTTAAAAAGAGGTTTGAAATATGGGTGACTGTCTAGGAATGTATTTTAGAAGCTTAAAGGATTTCGGCTCTGGAGTTTATAAGCTTTTTCTCTCAAGTAAATTCAGCAAAGTTTTGGACCCCTTTTTTTTAATATATGTCCAGATGTTTATCTATATGTATTATTTTGTCACTTTTGCTGAAAAGGTTATTTATAGGTTGTTTTGAGATTTTGTCCGTTGGACATGGTTGGAATCTCGTTTCCCTAAACATTCCATGAGTTCTGACAATCCTAACTTTGGGTATATTTAATTGGTTAGGCATGGTCTTGGTTTCATAAATCTGACAGTCTTGGTCAAAGATATGGCTTGCCCATAAGTTGTAGTGCGTATATTTTAATAGCACTTATCCGACTTTTGATGCATCTTGTCTTATTTCCGTTTGGGAATAATTTCCGTTGATTCATGCATCTTTGATAACTTGGATTTGAATCTTCAGGTTACGCTTGGAGAACTAGATGCTTGAGCCTTTGGAGTTTAGGCTTTTTGAAAGTAGCCTTTTTTGTTAATCAGACGCTTGAGAAAGGTCATAATCTTTGCCCGACTTTTAGACGCTTGACCTTTCACTTTATCTTTGATAGACTCACTCAGAATTCTATCATTGAGTTAGTGTTAAGTACTTGATCTAAGGTCCATAACAAATCTTGAGCGCTGAGTTCATAACCTGGGATAGTCTTTTAGCGTTTGACGGACGCTTGAGACTAATCATTATCTTTATTGTTCCTTTAGACGCTTGATCTTCAACTTCATCACTTGGTAGACTCACACAGAACTCTTCTAGTGATTTAGTATCACATTCTTAGTCTAAACTCTATAAAGATAAAAATACAAGCCTAGTATAAAAACACGAGCTTTCAGGCGCTTATACATTTGTTCTTTGAAAGCTTTTATACTTTACATTTCTTGGGGTCTAACATGGAATCCTAATTGTCATCATCAAAACATCTAACATGAAATTCCTAACAATTTCCACATCTACTTCCACTGGAATCTCGGAGAGTGGAGGGACATCAGCGATTGGTGCATCTTGAGGTGCATCTTGAGCTGATACATGTAAGCGTTTGAGAAAAGCAAGCAAAATTTCTACTAAGTATAAATTACAAAGAAAAGACTGAAACACTTACCCTGAGGATTATCATCGACTGACGTAGTCGCTTGATCTGTTTATATATTAGGGACAGGTTCCTTAGGCTTCGGGACTTCTTCTTCTGGTACTAGATCGAGAAAAGAAGTTATTGGATCAGCACGAATGGGAATATGTAATTCTTCAAGAGTGTTGAGAACATATTCATATTGCGCTGAAAGAGATTTTATCCTAGCGTTAGAGACTTAGAAACTAACGAGGAAAGGATAGACTAATTTGCTTAGCTAATTCTTACCCTGAGCACTAGAAAGCCTTTCAGATTGAGTAGCGGCGTGAGGATCTGAGCTGATTTCGGGAACAGCGTCAGAGGGAGGAACGCTCACTGACTCTCCAAGCGCTGGATTTGTTGAAACGCTTGTAGACGCAGCTAGAGTAGAGAGAGGAGTATGCCTTCGAGCAAGCGGTACTTCTTCTTCTACTTCTTCCTCTTCTTCGGGAACAGAGAAGATAAACGTTGGAGGAGGAGAGGGAGATTTTGGAGAAGGAGAAGGTGTCTTTTGTTTCTTCTTGGACTCCGGCTTCTGCTTCTTCTTGGTAGGCTCTGGCTTCTGCTTCTTGGTGGGTTCAGCGACTTTAAGGGCGATTTTTCTTTTTGGACGCTTAACCACTATTTCTTCTTCAGAGGACGACGAGGATGATGATGAAGAGGAAGACGCTTGGTCTTCATCATCGCTGCGAACAACTCCTTCGGCTTGAAGTCACTCACGCTCTCCTTTGGGAACCGCTGCACCAACAATTTTGCGAGGTTTGAGCATCCCGCTAATCATCTTCTTACCACAGAATTTCAACGCTGGGATCTTCTTTCCATCGGAGTTTATATATCCGCAAGCACTGAGAATTCTACTCAATACAATCCCATAAGGCTTGGGATTAACCGACTTGGCCATCGCTGCCTTGAAGCGATTGAAAACATAAAGAGACCAATTAATCTTTAATTTGGTCAAAATCGCTACCATCATCTTATATTGAATGTTTGTAAACTTGTCGAATGTTCCCTTCCGGCATTCGATCAGCAGACTTGGATGATTTGGAGGATTTCGAAGCTTTGGGTGCCATTGTTGAATGTTTGAAGGTTTGAAAGAGAGAAGTTTTTGCCTTGGAAGATATGGAGATTTATACAGTAAAGGAGAGAGTTTGGAAGTGATAAAGTTTGACTGTAAAAACCTTGAAGAGTTTATATAGAGGCAGAAAGTAACTTCTGAATGGCTTCAAATCTGAATCATTAATTTTGAAATTTGAAAAGTTTTAAATCTGAACCGTTTGTTTGATGGTATGGATGTCAAATAGTGCGGTAAAATAGGTTGACTGTTACAAAAATAGAGAATTTTTGGGATCCGCAGTTACCCATTTAAATGAAAAACGTTTGAAAAGTTTTGAAATTTTCAGCGTGAATTACACGCCCCTGATAGTACACTGACACGTACTCAGACTCATGCAGTCACTGAACCGTCTAGGTTAAGATAGGAATCATTAACCGTCAGTTTAATTTGATAGGCACGTGTGGGTAGTTATCAAATCTAATCTTTTGGTCTTATCCACATGCTATCTTTTTATCGATGAAAACTATGCATGATTTTCTGAAAGAAAAATTTCTTAGCGTTAAATTGGGAATTTTCTTAACGCTGAAGACTTTTTATAAAATAAATTTAATCTGTTAAAGATCAATCGCTTGTTCAAACTTAAAACATTTTATTTTATAAGCGATCAGATTGTTATGCATAAATGTAAACGCTAATGATCAATGCATAAGAATTTTCAAAGTCATTTTTGATCATGGTCGCTTACTTACTGAAGTAAGTACAATTTTAAGGTTCCCCCTAAAATTGATAACTTATTTCAATTTTGAAAGACAGTTTAGACATAATCATGAAGTGGATTCCCCCTAAATTATATGCCTATTCAATATGATGCTTCATGATTTAAGCGTTTAAATCAATCATACCTAATTCACTTCTCAAAGTGAGAAAGAGTTGTTCGTTGAGCGCTTTGGTGAAGATATCTGCCAATTGTTTGTCAGTTCCAATGAAATGCATGGAGATATCTTTCTTTTGAACATGGTCACGCAAGAAATGGTATCTAATGTCAATATGTTTGGTTCTAGAATGAAGGACAGGATTTTGGGTCATAGCTAAAGCGCTTTGGTTATCACAGTGGATTAGGGTAGGACCTAGGATGATTCCATAGTCTGTAAGTTGTTGCCTCATCCAAAGGATTTGCGCACAACAGGGTCCCAACGGCTACATATTCTGCCTCAGCGGTAGAAGTCGCTATGGATTGTTGTTTCTTACTATGCCACGAAACTAGTCTATCTCCCAGAAATTGACATGTACCACTAGTACTTTTTCTATCTATTTTGCATCCTGCAAAATCTGTGTCTGAATAACCAATTAGTTCAAAGGGAGAGTCTTTTGGATACCATAAGCCCACATTTTGTGTGCCTTTTAGGTACTTAAGGATTATCTTGGTAGAATTTAAGTGTGATTCTCTTGGATCAACTTGAAAGCGTGCACACATGCATACCGAAAACATAATATCAGGTCTACTAGCGGTAAGATAAAGAAGTGATCCAATGATACCTCTATAGTTAGTGATATCAATTTTCTTCCCACTTTCATCTTTATCTAATTTAAGCGTTTGGCTCATTGGAATTTTTGAAGATGATGCATTTTCTATACCAAATTTCTTAATCATATCTCTTGTATATTTAGCTTGGTTTATAAATATTCCATTAGGGAGTTGTTTAACTTGTAATCCTAAGAAGAAAGTTAATTCACCCATCATACTCATTTCAAATTGATCTTGCATCATTTTCGAAAATTTCTCACACAATCGTTTATTAGTAGAACCAAATATAATATCATCAACATAAATTTGGACTAAGAGAATATCTTCATTAGGAGTAATTTTAAATAACGGTGTGTCAATGCTGCCTTTTGAAAAGCCTTTGCCTATAAGGAAGATAGAGAGAGTGTCATACCATGCTCTTAGTGCTTGTTTAAGGCCATAGAGTCCTTATCCAATTTGTAAACCATACTTTTGCCATGGTTGTTGATGAATCCTGGAGGTTGCTCCACATAAACTTCTTCTTGGAGTTTACCATTCAGGAAAGCACTCTTCACGTCCATTTGATACACTATGAACTTGTTAAATGCAGCAAACGCTAGGAACATACGAATCGCTTCAAGACGGGCTACTGGGGCATAAGTCTCATCAAAATCAATACCCTCTTCTTGACAATAACCCTGAGCGACTAATCTGGCTTTGTTTCTTATAACAATGCCATCTTCGTCCATCTTGTTCCTAAAAACCCATCTCATCCCAATAACTCCTTGATGAGTTGGCCTTGGTACTAGCGTCCAAACCTTGCTTCTCTCAAATTGGTTAAGCTCTTCTTGCATTGCTTCAACCCAACTTGAATCACTGAGCGCTTCATCCACTTTCTTTGGTTCCATTTGAGATAAGAAACTTGCGAACATGGCCTCATTGATTGTAGCGGACCTAGTTCTAACAGGTGCTTCAACATCTCCAATGATTAGCTCTGGTGGATGGTCTCTAAGCCATTTACGATCTGGTTGGAAAGGGTTAAGAGATTCTTGATCATCAATCGCTTGATTCTCATTTGTCTCTGGCGCAATCGCTGCATCATTCACAGTTCCAATATGCTCTTGATGATCATTCTCTTCATGATCATTAGCGATTCTGACAATATTCTCATTAGTAACCTCACGAGTATTTTTAGGAAAAGGCACATAGATCTCATCATCAGCGTCATCATCACTATCATCATTGAGATTGATTTGTGACGCTTGTTGGGCAAGATCTTCAATTCCTACATCATCAGGATTAACCTTACTCGGTTCTTGGTTAGCATCATCAAACACAACATGAATGGATTCTTCAACCTTCGATTTGATCTTATTTAGGATGCAAAAACTCTTTCCATTTTTGGCATAGCCTAGAAAGGTTCCCTCATCCGATTTAGGATCGAATGTCTCTAGGTTTTGAGATCCATTGTTATGAATGAAAAATTTTGAACCAAATACATGAAAGTATGAAACGTTAGGCTTACGTCCCTTCCATAACTCATATGAAGTCTTTTCATGTTGCTTGTTGATCATACACCGGTTCTGAGTGTAGCAAGCGGTATTGATAGCTTCGGCCCAAAACCTTTGAGGCACCTTAGACTCTGCGAGCATCGTCCTAGCGGCTTCTTTAAGCGTTCTGTTCTGCCGCTAGGCAACTCCATTCTGTTGAGGTGTTCTAGGAGCAGAATACTCATGACGTATTCCAAGATCCTTGCAAAACTTCTCAACAAATTGGTTAGTAAATTCAGTCCCTCGATCGCTTCTAATTCTTGTCACTTTTAGATCTTTATATGTTTGCAATTGACGAATTAAAGATATGAGTTTGACATTAGTTTTATCTTTGGTCGCTAGAAATTCTACCCATGTATAGCGAGAGGAATCATCAACTATTACTAGCGAGTACTTTTTACCACTAACACTCATGATTTGAATAGGACCAAACAAATCTAAATGCAATAGTTCAAGAACTCTAGAAGTAGACAGACATGGTTTCTTCTTAAAAGATGATTTAACTTGTTTACCCATTTGACATGCATCACATAAGCGATTCTTTTGAAAGGAACCCTTAGGTAATCCCTCTACAAGATTTAGCGATATAAATTGAGAGATTGCCTTAAAGTTGAGGTGATTCATTTTTCTATGTCATAACCAACCCAATTCATTTTGACTTTTAGCAACAAAGCATGTGGGGTTGTTATAAAATGTAGAATCCCAATCCACTAAATACACATTATTTGTTCTTTTTCCTCTTAATTTAGTAGACTTAGTCTTAGCGTTGTTAACATAGCAGAAGTCGCTTGAGAATTTAACTTCAAAGCCTTTATCACAAAATTGACTAATGCTTAACAAATTATGCTTAAAACCCTCAACAATGTATACATCACTAATCATGATGTTCCCCCTATGCATGATACCTATACCTTTGGAGTTATCACCGAATATGACATGAGGACCGTTAGTTGCACGATAGTTGATGAAGAGATCCTTTGAACCAGTCATATGCCTTGACGACCCACTATCGATGTACCAAACAGAAGTATCGGTGTTGGCTCTAGGTACCTGCATTCAAAGGGCAGTTCTAATTCTTCTTAGGTACCCATGTTGTTTTGGGTCCTTCAACGTTAGTAGCTTTGGTTTGAATTAAAACTTTTGGAACCCATATTTGCCTTGTCTTCATTACGGGAAGATTGGCCTTCTTGGGTTTCGGTTTGTGTTGTGTGTGCTTGTTAGGTGTATAGTAATATCCTCGATTATAATAGTAATCATAATCATAATCATAGTCATAGTCATCATAGTATCGATAATATGATCTAGATCTTTGAGGATACTGACACTGGTATTTCCTTGGCGCTGGCTTGGGTTGCACTTTTGGTGCTGAACGCTTAGCGCTTGATTCATAGTGTTCAGGCTTCTTTAGCCTTTTGAGCGTTTGGATGAATCCGTTTTTGTGAATCATTTGCTTTAGCCTTACCTTTGCCTGAGTCAGCTTTGACTTTCTCATTTGGCCTCTTACCGTTGTCGCTAGGTTCATTTAGCGTTTGACTTTGTGAACCTTTCTCAACAAAGAAAACACCCTTTCCTTTGTTGTTTGCCGTAACATTAGATTTATTTGGTTGTTTACCGAATTTATTGTATCCTAAACCGGTCTTTTCACCATATAGTCTAGTTACCTCAGTCACATTATCCAACTTTCTAGAAGGTTTTGATAATGATGAGATGAGCTGCTCTGATTTGGCAAGTCTAGCGATCAGATCTGCTTCTCTCTTGACTATTATATCAAGATCGCTTTTCAATTGAGTAATTTCACTTTCAAGCGATTGATTCTTCTCAATGTATTGTTGCTGAACTTGCAACTCTGCTTTGAGCGTTACTTTATCACTTGTAAGCGATGAAATAATAGCAAGATCGTTTTGATATATTTTGGCGGCCTCTTGACAATCTTTATAATATTCATTAACTTTGTCAAGTAATTCATCATAAGAAAGAGGATGAGATAATTCATTGGTTACCTCTGGTAGCGATTTGTCAGACGCTTCATCTTCTCTTGCCATGAGACAGATCAACGCTGAGTCGCTTGTAAGCTCATCATCACTGCTTTCATCTAATGATTCCAAATCCTCTTCAGGTGCGGCAAATGGTTCAGATTCCGCTAGCAAACCTTGTTGGCGAAGGTTGCTCCTGAATTGGTTTCTATTCGCATAGTATTACCTTGTGGGCTTAGACACATCTGGATAAAGGCAATTTACCTGGTAGTGCCCTGGTTTCCTGCAATT
Organism: Buddleja alternifolia; assembly: GCA_019426215.1. NCBI lineage: Eukaryota > Viridiplantae > Streptophyta > Magnoliopsida > Lamiales > Scrophulariaceae > Buddleja > Buddleja alternifolia. The sequence continues at coordinate 23,225 of WHWC01000139.1, read as the reverse complement.
ATAACACAAATTAGTTTTCATTTTCTGTTCAGTGGATAATCGCTTGGAAATGACTGGCGCTGAGAGATTCGGAGTCGGTGATTGTGGTGCTTGATATGGAACTGGTGCTACTGGTTGAGGTGCTGAATACACTGGCACTTGATACTGAGGCACTGGAGCAGGAGGAGGGGTTTGAAATGAAGTTTGTCCAATAGGATTTCTCTTTTCATATCTTAGAAATTTCTTGACCAATAAGGCCATTTCCTTTTCTTCATTTGATTCCGTTGATTTCACTTTGCTAACCACTTTACCCTTACTTTTGGTAGTAGCGATTAAAGCTCCTGATTCAGTCGCTGAAGTCGATGTGTCACTAACTTCACCCAGTTCAAATTCAAATGCCTTTAACTCTGAAAACACATGTTCTGGAGTAAGAGTCTCCAAGGTCTGTGATTCTCTCATAGCAACAGTCTTAATCAAGTATTTACTTGGAAGACTTCTGAAAATCTTATTGGCCATTTCCTTGTTGGTCAACTCCTTATCTAGTGACGCTAACTCGGTAATGAGCAAAGTAAATCTTGCGTCTAATTGTTCTAGCATCTCATTGGACTGCATTTTGAAGTGCTCGAATCTTTGCATGGCTATGGAGAGCTTATTCTCCTTCATTTGTGCCGATCCTTCACACACTATAGCCAACTTATCCCATATTTCTTTGGAAGTCTTGCATTGCTTGATCTTGTTGAACAATGCATCATTGTCTCCTAACGCTGAGTAGAGTGCACTTCGTCCAACATTATCCAAATTAGCTCTTTTTCTATCATCTGGCGTCCATTCTAACTTGTTTTTCTCGACATATCCATCTGGAGTGGCTTCATCAGCTCCGGGTGCTCGAGTTATTACTTTCATGATCTTAATGGGGCCATCTGAAATTACATCACACATTTCATTGTCACAAGAACATAAATATGCGAATGCTCTAAGTTTCCAAGAATCATAGTTTGATTCTACCAACTTAGGCATTTTGTTAAAAGCCATAATGAGATGTTTTAAAGAGAAATTCTAAAGCGATTAAGTTTCAAAAGGATGGATCTGAACAAGCAGTTATGCTCAGAAACGCATAGGTTTCTAATTCAACTCCTCTGATACCACTTGGTGGTCCCAAGTGGCATATGAAAGGGTTTAGAAGGGGGGGTTGAATAGACCCTGAAGTCTTTTTCGACTTCAAAAATTTCGCATCACTTTTAAAGATTTGAACGCTTTAGAAGGCTGAGCGCTTGGGTCAGGCGCTTCTGTAAAGTTAACTTAGACATAGTGATTTCAGCAATTTACCAAAGTAGGGTAACGCTTGGATCACTTAATCAGGGTTAGCACAGCAGAAATAATTTTAGCGTTCGTTTGGTTAATTTAATCGCTTTGTAAGTTTACTTGTCTTTTTCAGAATGAATGATGTAATATGAAAATAAGACAATAAAATATAAATGACACCAGATATATAAGGTTCACTGGGTGATGTAATCCCAGCTACGTCCTTCTTCTCCTATTTCACTTGGAGGAATTTACTAGGAAGATTTTCGAAGAATCACACAGAATCTTCTACAAGATAGTAAAGGATGAAAAAGATCTCGCGCTCCTTGATCACACAGACTTCAGCACCAATGAAGATCATCTTCTACAAGCTTCTCTCACTCAGAAATACTGCCTGTAAGGGGTTTCAACTTCTTTCTCACTCAGATGAAAGGTTGAAGGTTTATCACAAGGTTTTGTTTCTTTTTGGAAAGATCAAACAACTTGGAATATCTCAATAGGAGTTTTGGTTTCCTTTGGAAGAGGTTTGAAATATTTGTGACTGTCTGGAATGTAGATAAAAAGCTTAAAGATTTGGATATGGAGTGTTAGGAATTTCATGTTAGAAGTTTTGATGATGACAATTAAGTTTTTGTTAGACCCCAAAAAAGTTGTAAGTTTATTTTCGTAGAAAACTTGTATAGGCTTTGAAGCGTTAGACTTGTAATAGATTTATTAGGCTTTGTTATCTTACTTTAGAGTGTTAGGCAAAATAGTCTTAGGCTGAGCGTCTGATGATTTCTGAGTGAGTTTATCAGTGGTAAAGTTCGAAGACTCAAGCGCCTGATCTCAGAAGATAGATACAGTCTCCAAGCGTCCACTTTGGCCAGCTATATCAAGCGTTACCTTATGAGACAGAAGTGATTTCACCTGAATTTACTTCTAAGTCCAGAAGGAGTTTAATGCAAATATTCTCAAAGCATTAAATACCAACGGGTATTAATTTCAAATGCATTAAATGTTGATAAGAGCATTTAATATGATAAGTAATGTCAGACGTACGGAGAAGCCACCCTATTGGACTGTCAACTATCTCAGACTGCAGCACCAACTTTCGTGCAGCAGATTTTCAGGAAAAAGGACAAAAGCTGTTCACTCGCGAAAGTGAGAGACACGCGCCAGTGCATGTGTCAAACGGACACTTTCTCCAAGAATACCTATAAATAGGACTTCAACAACAAACAAACAAAAGAGGAACAATTTTATCAAAGCCAAATTGCTGTTGCATTAAAATCTCATTCCTTAAACTCTCAGAAAAGCCAGAAAATTCAAGAAACATCCTCCTTGCTTTTCTTATATTCCTGAGACAGTCAACAAATATCTCAAACATTCTTTTTGAAGAAACCAGATTCCTACTGAGATATTACCAAGTTGTTTGAACTTCATCAAAATCAAACAAACCTTTTAGAAAATCCCATCCAAGCCTCGCGATCTGTGTGAAGTCGAAGTTGGATACTTGCATCATTTCTGGGTGAAAGAAGCAAGAGGGTTGAAGTGATTTGAAGCAGAAATCTGTGTGATCAAGGAGCTCAAGTCATCGACATCCATCTCTCCCTAATTTGTAGAAGATTCTGTGTGATTCTTTGAGAATCATTTTAGTGGATTGCCTCCAAGTGCAAAGGAGAAGAAGGACGTAGTTGGGATTACATCACCCAACGAACCTTACAAATATTGTGTTATTTACTTTTCAGTCATTTCATTCATCTATCATATCATTGCATAAGTAAAACACAATCAAAAGCTAAGCAACTAAGAAACATCTTATGACGCTAAAACTTTCAAAGAGAAGACTCCAAAATCATTCCGCTGTGCTAACCCTGATTAAAAGAACTGAACGCTTAACCTACAAGGTCAAAGTATCAATTCCTGAAGTCTAAGTTAACTTTATAAAACAGTCTTCATTAGACGCTTCACAAAGTCTCAAATATCTTATGTGAACGCTAAAGTGAAGCGTTAGACACTTCAAGCGCCTATCATTTCAAGCGTCCAAATACGTTTAATACGAAATTTGTTTGAAGTCGAAAAAGACTTAAGGGTCTATTCAACCCCCCCCCCCCCTTCTAGACCCTTTCGTATGCCACTTGGGACCAACAAGTGGTATCAGAGCGGTTAATTTTGAAATTTTAAAATTTCCAAGCATAACTGCTTGTTTAGATCCTTTTCTTTCAAAATCTAGTTGCTTTTTAAAGCTTAGATATGGCATTTGCTAAAGTTCCCAAATTGACAGAATCAAATTTTGACACATGGAAAGTCAAAGCATTTACGTATTTATGTTCATGCGATGATGACATGTGCGATATTATTTCAGATGGGCCAATCAAAATATACAAAGTTATCACAAGAGCGCCTGGAGCCACAGAAGAAACCCCTGATGGTTACGTTGAAAAACCAAAACAAGAATGGTCTCCAGATGAGCGTCGAAGAGCTAACTTGGACAATGTTGGTCGCAACACTCTGTATACGGCTATTGGTGATAATGATAACTTATTCAATAAAATCAAATCTTGCAAAACGACTAAAGAAATATGGGATAAGCTAGCTACAATCTGTGGTGGTTCAGCTCAAATCAAAGAAAACAAACTTTCCATTGCTAAGGAAAAGTTTAACGGATTTAAGATGCTACCCAATGAAACGCTAGAGCAATTGGATATAAGATTCACAGCTCTTGTTACAAAACTTACGTCGTTGGGAATGGACTTACAGAATCGAGAAATGGTGGTTAAGATCTTTAGAAGTCTACCAAGTAAATTCTTGATGAAGACAACAACTATGAGAGAATCAAACATGCTGGATCTCTTAACTCCAGAAGACGCCTTTTCAGAGCTAAAAGCTTTTGAGTTCGAGTTGAACTCTGCTAGTGACATTGTGAGTAATCCAGTGATTGAATCTGGAGCGCTCATTGCATCAATCAAAGGCAAATCGGGTAACAAAGGAAAGAATTCGGACATTAATGAGGAGGAAGAGTTGGCTTTGCTGAATAGATTCAGGAAGTTCTTGAGATATGAAAAGAAAGGAAAAGGTCCTAATAATCAAGGACAAAGTTCATATCAAGCGCCTTCTCCCGTACAACAACAGTTTCAAGCGCCTCAATATTCTGTTCCTTTACCTCAAGCGCCTGCTCAATATCGAGCGTCTACTCAAAGTCTCCCAGCTCCAGTGGTTTCAAAACCACACACTGCAAGGCTAACAAGTGAACAAAAAATGAAAATCAATCTTTGTTATAATTCCAGGAAACCGGGGCACTACCAGGTAAATTGTCCCTATCCAAATGTATCCAAGCCCTCAAGGCAGGATTACTTGGATAGAAACCAATTCAGGAGCAACCTTTGACAACAAGGTTTGCTTGCGGAATCAGAACCAGCATCAGCACCTGAAGATTTAGAATCATCAGACGAAAGTAGTGATGATGATGAGCCGTTAGATGACTCAGCGCTCATATGTCTCATGGCCAGAGATGATGAAGCGTCCCCTGAGGTAATCAATGAATTATCAATTCCTCTTTCTTATGATGAATTACTTGACAAAGTCAGAGAATATTACAATGAATGTCAAGAAGCTGCCAAAATATATCAAAATGATCTCGCTATTATTTCATCACTCACAAACGATAAAGTAACGCTCAGAGCAGAGTTGCAAATTCAGCAACAGTGCATTGAGAAAAACCAATCGCTTGAGAGTGAAGTTATTCAATTGAAAGGTGATCTTGATATAATAGTCAAGAGAGAAACTGATCTGATGGCTAGACTTGCCAAGTCAGAACAGCTCATCTCATCGTTGTCCAAAGCATCCAGAAAGCTCGACAATGTGACTGAAATAACAAGGTTGTTTGGAGAAAAGACCGGTTTAGGATGCAATGAATTCGGTAAACAACCAAACAAACCTAATGTTACGGCAAACAACAAAGGAAAGGGTGTTTTCTTTGTTGAGAAAGGTTCACAAGGTCAAACTCAAAATGAACCAAGGGACAATGGTAAGAGGCCAAATGAGAAAGTCAAAACTAATTCAGACAAGGGTAAGGCTAAAGCAAATGATCCACAAAGACAGACTCATCCAAACGCTCAAAAAGCTAAGGATAAATCTAGTCACTATGAATCAAGCACTAAGCGTCCAGCACCAAACGTGCAACCCAAGCTAGAGCCAAGGAAATACCAGCGTCGATATCCAAGACAGTCAAGATCATATTATCGATACTATGATAATTATGATTATGACTATTATTATAATCGTGGATATTATTATACATCCAAAAATTACACACAGCACAAGGTGAAACCCAAAAAGGCCAATATTCCTACTATGAAGACAAGGCAAATTTGGGTTCCTAAAGTTCTACTTAACACTAACAAGGATACTAATGTTGAAGGACCCAAGCAACAATGGGTACCTAAACAGAAATAGAACTTCCCTTTTGATTGCAGGTACCTAGAGCTAAAGTCAATACATCTGTTTGGTATTTTGATAGTGGATCGTCAAGGCACATGACAGGTTCCAAAGATCTTCTGATCAACTATCAAGCTGCCAATGGTCCTCAGGTTGTATTTGGTGATAACTCCAAAGGTAAAACCAAAGGTATAGGTACTGTGCATAGGGGGAACATCATGATAAGTGATGTTTATTTTGTTGAGGGTCTAAAGCACAATTTATTAAGCATAAGTCAATTCTGCGATAAAGGCTTTGAAGTCATATTCTCAAGTGACTATTGCTATATAAACGACGCTAAGACTAAATCTACTAAACTAAAAGGAAAAAGGAATAACAACGTATATTTGGTAGATTGGGGTTCAACACTTGATAACAACCCAACATGCTTTGTTGCTAAAAATGAATCTAAAATGGGTTGGTTATGGCATAGAAAAATGAATCACCTCAACTTTAAGACAATCTCTCAGCTTATAAGTCAAAATCTTGTAGAGGGATTGCCAAATGGACCATTTCATAAGGATCGCCTCTGTGACGCTTGTCAAATGGGTAAACAAGTTAAATCATCTTTCAAGAGAAAACCTCATCTATCTACTTCTAGAATACTTGAACTACTTCACATGGATTTGTTTGGACCTGTTCAAACAATCAGTGTAAGCGGTAAAAAGTATACTTTAGTGGTAGTAGACGATTTCTCTAGATTTACTTGGGTGGAATTTCTTTCATCCAAAGATGAAACATGTGACAAGTTAACAGCGCTTATTCGGCAACTTCAAACATTGAAAAATCTTAAGGTTGCAAGAATAAGAAGCGATCACGGTACTGAGTTTACTAACAAGGTTGTTGAGAAGTTTTGTGCAGAAAATGGAATACATCATGAGTATTCAGCTCCCAGAACTCCCCAACAAAATGGTGTTGCTGAGCGCCGGAACCGAACGCTTAAGGAAGCCGCTAGGACTATGTTAGCTGAATCCAAGCTTGCTCCTAGATTTTGGGCCGAAGCGATCAACACTGCTTGTTACACTCAAAATCGATGCATGATCAACAAACAGCATGGAAAAACTCCATATGAACTGTGGAAGGGACGTAAGCCAAATATTTCATACTTTCACGTCTTTGGTTCTAAATGTTTTATCCATAATAATGGATCCCAAAGCCTAAAGACTTTTGATCCTAAAGCGGATGAAGGAATCTTTCTAGGCTACGCCAAAAATGGAAAGAATTTTCGCATTCTCAATAAGATCAAATCGAAGGTTGAGGAATCTATTCATGTTGTGTTTGATGATGCTAACCAAGAGCCGAGTAAGGTAAATGTAAATGATGTAGGAGTTGAAGATCTATGTCATCAAGCGTCCAAAATTACTATTGATGAAGATACTGACGATGATGATGAGATCTCAGTGCATCCTCCTAAGAATACTCGTGAAATCAATCTAAATTATCATGTAAGAAATACGGATGATCATGAAGAGAATGATCATCAAGAGCAAAGAAGGAATCATGAACTTGAAGCGCCAACGCAGGAGAATGGTCAAGCGAATAATTCTCAAGCACCTGTTCATTCTCAAAACCCCTTCCAAACAGATAGACTATGGTTACGTGACCATCCACCTGAGCAAATCATTGGAGATATTGAAGCACCAGTTAGAACTAGAGCCGCTACATTAAATGAGGCTATGTTCGCAAGCTTTCTATCTCAAATGGAACCTAAGAAAGTGGATGAAGCGTTAAGTGATCCAAGTTGGATTGAAGCTATGCAAGAAGAGCTCAATCAGTTTGAGCGAAATAAAGTTTGGATGCTAGTACCAAGACCAACTCATCAAGGAGTTATTGGAACTAGATGGGTATATAGAAACAAGATGGATGAGGACGGCATTGTTGTAAGAAACAAGGCCAGACTCGTAGCTCAAGGATACTGCCAAGAGGAGGGCATTGACTTTGATGAGACATACGCTCCTGTTGCTCGTCTTGAAGCAATCCGCATGTTTCTAGCATACGCAGCGTTTAACAAGTTTACAGTATTTCAAATGGACGTAAAGAGTGCCTTCCTGAATGGTAAACTCCAAGAAGAAGTGTATGTGGAGCAACCACCAGGATTCATCAACAATCATGGTAAGGGTATGGTCTACAAGCTAGAAAAAGCACTTTATGGGCTTAAGCAAGCACCTCGAGCATGGTATGACACTCTCTCTATCTTTCTTATTGGTAAAGGTTTTTCAAAAGGCAGCGTTGACACAACGTTATTTAAAATTACCAATGATGAAGATATTCTCTTAGTTCAAATTTACGTTGATGACATTATATTTGGTTCTACTAATAAGCGTCTGTGTGAGAAATTTTCGAAAATGATGCAAGAACAATTTGAAATGAGCATGATGGGTGAATTAACTTTCTTCTTAGGACTACAAGTTAAACAACTCCCTAATGGCATATTTATCAACCAAGCTAAATATACACGAGATATGATTAAGAAATTTGGTATGGAGAATGCATCATATTCAAAAATTCCAATGAGCCAAACGCTTAAGTTAGATAAAGATGAAAGTGGAAAGAAAGTTGATATCACTAATTATAGAGGTATCATAGGATCACTTCTTTTCGAATCTACCTAAGGTACATTGGTATCGACCCAACTGACTGGGATAATCATTTTACAATATTCAAGAAGAGACAACAAGAAGAAAACAAGCTTATCATCAACAAAGATCATGAAGCAATGATGATCTTGGAAGACAATCTGACTGAAGCTATCCGAGCTGAAATGCCCAAGCGATACAGAGTTAGACCAAGTCATTAAAGCTTTCTGATTTTACATTATCTATATTCTTGTCTCTTATATCTTTAAATATTCAGCTGTAAAATGCTTGTAATTCTCGATAAATATGAAATGCATTTTTCTCTTGCTGAAACATCTCGTGAAGCATAACTAACTTTAACTAACGTCTACTGATCAAAGCTAACTTTTACTTTTGGCTGTCTAACTCTTGAACTATAAAAGAGTAAGTATTGCCATCATCAAAAAGGGGGAAATTGTTAGGAATTTCATGTTAGAAGTTTGATGATGACAATTAAGTTTTTGTTAGACCCCAAAAAAGTTGTAAGTTTATTTTCGTAGAAAACTTGAATAGGCTTTGAAGCGTTAGACTTGTAATAGATTTATTAGGCTTTGTTATCTTACTTTAGAGTGTTAGGCAAAATAGTCTTAGGCTGAGCGTCTGATGATTTCTGAGTGAGTTTATCAGTGGTAAAGTTCGAAGACTCAAGCGCCTGATCTCAGAAGATAGATACAGTCTCCAAGCGTCCACTTTGGCCAGCTATATCAAGCGTTACCTTATGAGACAGAAGTGATTTCACCTGAATTTACTTCTAAGTCCAGAAGGAGTTTAATGCAAATATTCTCAAAGCATTAAATACCAACGGGTATTAATTTCAAATGCATTAAATGTTGATAAGAGCATTTAATATGATAAGTAATGTCAGACGTACGGAGAAGCCACCCTATTGGACTGTCAACTATCTCAGACTGCAGCACCAACTTTCGTGCAGCAGATTTTCAGGAAAAATGACAAAAGCTGTTCACTCGCGAAAGTGAGAGACACGCGCCAGTGCATGTGTCAAACGGACACTTTCTCCAAGAATACCTATAAATAGGACTTCAACAACAAACAAAAAAAGAACAATTTTATCAAGCAAAATTGCTGTTGCATTAAAATCTCATTCCTTAAACTCTCAAAAAAGCCAGAAAATTCAAGAAACATCCTACTTGCTTTTCTTATATTCCTGAGACAGTCAACAAATATCTCAAACATTCTTTTTGAAGAAACCAGATTCCTACTGAGATATTACCAAGTTGTTTGAACTTCATCAAAATCAAACAAACCTTTTAGAAAATCCCATCCAAGCCTCGCGATCTGCGTGAAGTCGAAGTTGGATACTTGCATCATTTCTGGGTGAAAGAAGCAAGAGGGTTGAAGTGATTTGAAGCAGAAATCTGTGTGATCAAGGAGCTCAAGTTATCGACATCCATCTCTCCCTAATTTGTAGAAGATTCTGTGTGATTCTTTGAGAATCATTTTAGTGGATTGCCTCCAAGTGCAAAGGAGAAGAAGGACGTAGTTGGGATTACACCACCCAACGAACCTTACAAATATTGTGTTATTTACTTTTCAGTCATTTCATTCATCTATCATATCATTGCATAAGTAAAACACAATCAAAAGCTAAGCAACTAAGAAACATCTTGTGACGCTAAAACTTTCAAAGAGAAGACTCCAAAATCATTCCGCTGTGCTAACCCTGATTAAAAGAACTGAACGCTTAACCTACAAGGTCAAAGTATTCAATTCCTGAAGTCTAAGTTAACTTTATAAAACAGTCTTCATTAGACGCTTCACAAAGTCTCAAATATCTTATGTGAACGCTAAAGTGAAGCGTTAGACACTTCAAGCGCCTATCATTTCAAGCGTCCAAATACGTTTAATACGAAATTTGTTTGAAGTCGAAAAAGACTTAAGGGTCTATTCAACCCCCCCCCCCCCCCTTCTAGACCCTTTCGTATGCCACTTGGGACCAACATGGAGTTTCTAAGCTTTTTCTCAGCAAGTTTTTCTTGTGTCTGTACGTAATTTTCTCTTGTTAATATTATGTACCAATATTTTTGGGTTTGCTGGGAGTAAGGTATTTATAGGCAGTTCTTGGGATCTGTCCGTTGGACACATGTGAGAGCGTGCCTTTCACGCAGAGCGTGGTAGTTACCTTTATCTGACATTCCTGAAATTCTGCTGGTTCTGATTGGACAGGAGCAGGTCTATACTTTTATAGGTCTGATAGTCTAAGTCAAAGGGTGGCTTGTCCACAAGTCATAAGCAGCTTATCACATTTAATGCTCTTATCAGGCATTTAATGCATTTTGAATTTAATTCTCGTTGGAAATAAATGCCCGTTGAATGATTGCATTTAAGTCCTTCATGACTTGAGGATTTATTTCAGGTGAATCTGACATCGGTCGCTTAAGTGCTTTGAGCGCTTGATTCATACATCCTGAAATGAGGTCCTTTAGCGTTTGACGGACGCTAAGTAACAAATCTTCATCTCTGGTTGACTTCAGACGCTGATCTTCAACCGCTTCTCTAATAGACTCACCTAGAATTCTATTAGCGACTCAGTATCTAATACTTAGTCTAAAGTCTACAAAGATAAGAATTACAAGCCTAAATAATATAATAATTACAAACTTTCAAACGCTTAAACAAAGATCTATGAAAACATAAACTTACATTTTATTTGGGGTCTAACATTGAATCCTATCTTGTCATCATCAAAACATCTAACATGAAATTTCCTAACAATTTTAATGATTCAAGATATGATTGATGAGCTGGATCAAGCGCTATGCCTTGCGCTTCAATTGGAAGATCAGAAGATTCAGTTACATTAGGAACATAAGCGCCAGGAATAGCCTCTGGGAGAGACACTTGTTCCAGTTCAACTGCACACTCAAAAATAGAAACTTCAAGAGGCAGAGCAGGCACTTCCTCAGGAGCTAACATACTTGGACGAAAGTCCACAAATTGAAAGTTCAGCCTGGCAAACATTGTACTTGCGTAGAAGTCCTTTGCACCATCAAGAAGTTCACACAGACGATGATAAGGTAAGCAAGTGCCTTGAACAATTGTTCGAGGTGGACTATACTTGGCCCTGACCCTCATAGGACCCATGATATCCAGCACGTGATTTGGAAAAATCCTTGACTGCACTTTAGGAATCTGAAATAGCACATCTAGGCAGTAATGCAAGGAAGAAGCAATGATCCAATCAGTTGGAAGACGCTGAATGCGCTCAGACTCAAAAACATAAGTTTGGTAATATTATTCCAAGTATGGATAAACGACTTAAGCGATGCCCTGATTGCGTTCCAGCAATGATAGCACATATGAATAGTGTTCGCTCACTTCTTTTCGGATGGATGGGAACAATGGGTATCCCTGAAAAGATCGAATTGTTGAGCCGTTTGGTTTGAGCAGGTTGGCAGTGAAGATCTTATCAAAATGTGGTATTGGAGACATGCTCTTGATCATCTGCCTCAAGTTGTCATCACAGTGGCTGGGAAAGAGAATTAAGTTAGATACTGGTTTACTGCCACTGCTTGACGCTTTGCTAGAGAAGTAAAGAGGAGTTTCTGCAAGCCTCTATAATGCTTGGCGTAGAAACCTCTCAAAAGGTTGGCGAACGCTTGGCAACTGATCAATTGGTCCCATCTGCTATTGACGCTTGTCCAGGCAATGCTTTGCAAACTGACGCTTCTTGTCATTCATGCCTATGCCGAATAGATAAGGGGCTGTAACCAATTCTTGAAATGTAAATTTTTTACGTACATACGCTTCACACAAGTTAGCTTCATTTAAGCAAAAATTTGCTCCATCATTGCAGATAGCTCTTATGCCTTCGTGGTGAATATCTCTTATCGCTTCAAAACAATGTTTGTCTGTTTGGAAACTTGCATTCCATACAGAATTGAAATAATCATTAACTTCTTCTTGTACCAAAGCAGAAAGAGACGCTGGGCGATCACCAACATAAGGACTCTTATTTTTCCATAAGCGAAGTGGGTTAGCCGAACTTCAGTGGGCAACGCTGTGCACCACTTCTGGAAAGTGAGAGTAGCCTTCTCTATTTAAGAGTTCCTCTGATGGGTTGAGAAACTCAACAGGTTGACGCTCGTAGACTCTGATCTTGTAATTTCTTGGAGCAAAGCCTAAAGATTTGCTATGCCTCATATCCAAAAAGTAGGCTAAGTCTACATCAGCACCGGGAGTTCTGACATCTTTGCATTTGTCATGAATAAGGATGGAAGCTGGGATCTGATCTACCGGTTCATCATTGGCAATGGCTAAGTAATATGCCCACTCCACATCAGTTAACTCCAATCTGAATAGCATCTCACAGATAGAGTGATCACGCTCTATCAACATGGCCACTTCATTCTCCGCAATAATATAACGCTCTTCAGTGTATCCAGCGGGAATGATATCTTCTTTAAGAGCTGGTGGCATATAGTTGATCGAATGATCAATAGTCTTCACAGAATCCAACTTGAAGAAGTGCCTGGGTTTTTAACGTCCTCAGCAACGCTCTGACTCACTGAGCGTGCCTCTGTTATAACCTCTGAGGTAAGTGATGGTCGGACCCCTTTTGTAATAGGTTCCTCAGCAGCCACATCAGCACTCGAACTTTCAGCGAGCACTTCTGTTGCAACATCTATTACAATGCCCACCACTTCCTCTAAGTCAACATCCAGGTGATGTTAACTGGTGCTTCAACGGAGCTAAAATAAGAGCAGTAGCACAAGAAATTTCCTCTATAAGAGCAGGATCTTCTACAGATGTAGGTAAAGGAACTCTGTGGGAAGAAATAAACTTACCCTGAGAACTAGTCTCGACAGCAATTGTTCCTTGAGCGCTTGACTCAACAGTCTCAAGCCCTATGGGGGCAGGAACAGATGGGCGCTTGCCTCGGGGTCTCTTGAATATCTTCTTTACATTTACTCCTTCAATAGGCTTAAGTGTTTGGACGGGAGCGACAGTTGGCTCTTCTTCAAAGTTGATTTTCTTGATAATTCCTTCCAACTTCTGCCTCTTAATTAATGGAATCCTTTGGAGGAGATGGAACTATCGAAGCCTTGGGCTTCCTGGGAGCCCTCTTCTTCTTATCAGATGGACGCTTCATAGCTTCTTCAGGAGCTGGACGCTCAGCCTCTTCATCTGACGTTTGCCTAACAACTAGGCACTCAGACAAAGGTCTAGCAGCACCACCAACTTTAGAAGGGTGGAGAAGATTTATCACGATCCTTTTCCCCAAAAACTTGGTTTTAGCCAAAGGCTGCCCAGCAAAATTGACACACTCTGCTCTAAATAACAAATCGCCGAGAATAACTCCATAGGGTTTGTTAGTAGCGGCTAAACAATCCCTGAACCTGCCGAACACGTACTCACTCCAGTTGATCTTAATATCCAGGAGTACGGCAGTCATCATCTAAAATTGCAATGGGTTGACTTTTTCGAAAGTTCCTGTTAGGAATTTCATGTTAGATGTTTTGATGATGACAAAATAGGATTTTATGTTAGACCCCAAAAGAATGTAAGTTTGAACTTCCATAGAATATATGTATAAGCATTTGAAAGTTTATTATTTTGTTAGGCATGTAATTTTTATCTTTGTAGATTTTAGACTTAGGATTAGATACCGAGTCACTGATAGCATTCTGGGTGAGTCTATCAAACATGAAGTTGAAGATTCAAGCGTCTAAAGTCAAGAGAAGATGAAGATTTGTTCCAAGCATCTGTCAAACGCTAAAGAACTGTTTCAGGATTTGTAAATCAAGCGCTCAGCTGATTTCAAGCACTCGGCTGATTTCAAGTGCTCGACTATTTTAAGCGTCCGACTCAAGCGTCTGAGCGACTCAAGCGTCCAGCTTTCAGATTCACCTGAAGGATAAAACCTAAGTTATCAAGGACTTAAATGCAATCACCAATGGACATTTATTTCTAATCGGAAATAAATTCAAAATGCATTAAATGCTTAATAAGTGCATTAAATGTAAACAAGACAGTATAACTTGTGGACAATCCACCTTTTGACTATACTGTCAGCTTTTCAGAGTTCAAACCTGCTCCTGTCAAATCGGCATCAGCAGAATTTCAGGAATGTCAGAAAGGGACTATTTGACGCGCTGCATGAGAGACACGCGCCTGATTGTGTCTAACGAACAAATCCCAAGAATTTCTATAACTAGTACCCTTCAGCAAAAACCTTATAATGTGAAGAGACCAAGATTACACACTCACATACACAAGAAAAGGTCCAAACTTTGCTGATATTATTTGAGAGAAAAGCTTAGAAACTCCATAGCCCAAATCCTTCAAGCTTCTCAAATACATTCCAAAGACAGTCACAGATATCTCAAACATCTTCAAAGAAGAACCTTAAATTCCTATTGAGATATCCCAAGTTGTTTGAACTTCCCAACATCATACAAACCCGTGACAAAACTCTCAACACCTTTCATCTGAGTGAGAAAGTTTGTTGATTCACAAGCAGTATTTTTGTGCAAAAGAAGCTTGTTGAAGAAGAGAGCTGAAATTTGTGTGACCGAGAAGCTCAAGATCGTCTTCCGAGGATAAAAGTGTCTTGTAGCAGAAATCTGTGTGACCAAGGAGCTCAAGCCATCAACATCCATTTCTTCCCTATTTTGTAGAAGTCTCTGTGTGACTCTTCGAGAATCAATTTAGTGGATTGCCCCAAGTGATCAAGGAGAAGAAGGACGTAGTTGGGATTACACCACCCAACGAACCTTACAAATATCATGTTCTTTACTTTACAGTCATTTTTCATATTGTTATATCATTGCATAAATCTGTAAAGTAAAACTCAAGTGAACGCTAAGCAACTAAGGAACCGTTTGTGACGCTAAAGCTTTCAAAAGAGAAGACTCAAAAATAGTTCGCTGTGCTAACACTGATTAAAGAAGTGAACGCTTAAACCTATTTGGTTATAGTATTCAAATCTTGAAGTCTAAGTTATCTTTATAAAAATAGTCTTCATTGGACGCTCAGGTCAAGTGCCTCCTTTTCATGTGTCCAACGAATTTTAATATGAAATTTTTTGAAGTCAAAAAAGACTTCAGGGTCTATTCAACCCCCTCCCCCTTTCTAGACCCTTTCGTATGTTACTTGGGACCACCAATTGATATCAGAGCGGTTGAAGTTGAAATTTTAAAATTTCAGAGCGTAACTGCTTGTTCAGATCCCTTTTAAAATTTTAGTTGCTTTAAAAATTTTCATGGCATTTTCAAGAGTACCTAAGTTGACCGAGTCAAAGTATGACTCATGGAAGGTCAAAGCATTTGCTTATCTTTGTGCTTGTGATGATAAAATGTGTGATATCATTTCAGATGGGCCAATCCAAATTCTTAAAGTCATCACTAGAGCGCGTGGAGCGACTGAAGACACTCCAGATGGATATGTCGAGAAACCCAAGTTAGAATGGACGCCAGATGATCCGAAAAGAGTAAATCTAGATAATGTTGGACGAAGTGCACTTTACTCAGCGTTAGGAGACAATGATGCATTGTTCAACAAGATTAAGCAATGTAAAACTTCCAAAGAAAAATGGGATAAGTTGGCCACAATATGTGAAGGTTCAGCATAGATGAAGGAGAACAAACTTTCCATAGCCATGCAAAGATTTGAGAATTTTAAGATGATTCCAAGCGAGACGCTAGATCAATTGGATGCGAGATTTACGTCGCTTCTTACAGAGTTAGCGTCTTTGGATAAGGAGTTGACTAACAAGAAAATGGTCAAAAAGATTTTTAGAAGTCTTCCAAGCAAATATCTGATAAAGACTGTAGCAATGAGAGAATCACAAATGTTGGACATTATTACGCCAGAACATGTGTTCTCAGAGCTAAAGGCTTTTGAATTCGAATTAGGTGAAGTCAGCGACACCTCGTCTTCAGCGACTGAGTCTAGAGCCTTAATCTCTACAACCAATAACAAGGGAAAATCAATCAGTGAGGTGGAAGCGACAGGATCAAATGAGGATCAGGAAATGGATTTATTGGTTAAGAAATTTGAGAAATTTCTGAGATATGAAAAGAGAAAATCTTGTTCTTCATTCCAAAACTAGGTATGATTTAAACGCTTAATCATTATGCATTCTATTTTCATTAGACATATAATGTAGGGGGAATCCACGTTATTATATTGTCTAAAAGCGTTTTTTCAAAAAAAATTGTTATAAGATATCAAATTTAGGGAGAACCTTAAGATTGTACTTATACACATGTGTAAGCGTCAAGGATCAAAAACTGTTTTCATATGCATAGATCATCAAGGCTTATAGTTATTTGTGCATAATTTGTTGGACGCTCAAACATAAAAAGACTTTTATCTCAAGCGTCAACATAAAACAGTTATAACAAGTGGTAACAAGTGGTATCTGTTAAGCGTTGAAGTTATCCCACTCAACACATAATATAAAATTGTTTATAAAAATCATGCATAACCTTTTAAAAAGACAACTTGAGACATACATAGTTGGATGTTGATTTACCATCAAGTGGTATCAGCGGTGGTGGAAATCACTACAGAATTTTTCAGGGTCCTTCCATACGTGGATGCGACTGTGGAAATCGCTAGAGGATATTGTTTACACGGTCCTTCCAGACGTGGAAGCGACTGTGGATGCTGAGCGGTCAATAAAAGTGGCCGAGTTTTTCCCCACACCAACTGGTCCTCCTCCTCTAGTGTATATCGCTTGAACTGATGTCTTCCCTTGATGATGCTAAGAAGGGGTAAGAAGAGAAAGAAAGCAGTTTAAGAGGGAAGAGAAAGAAAAGGCAGGTATTCCTTGTTTCAGTATAAATCATATACGCTTTCAATTCAATATATATGAATGAATGATTTATTGCTGAAACACCTTGTTGAAGCTAATCTAACATTAGCTAACTAATCTAACTTTCCAAACACTAACTTATAATATTTTGGGCTTTTCTTTGAACTCTTAAACTATAAAAGAGTTATAAGAGTTAAGGTTTTGACATCATCAAAAAGGGGGAAATTGTTAGGAATTTCATGTTAGATGTTTTGAATATGACAAGATAGGATTTTATGTTAGACCCCAAAAGAATGTAAGTTTGTACTTCCATAGAATATATGTATAAGCGTTTAAAATTTTATTATTTTGTTAGGCTTGTAATTTTTATCTTTGTAGATTTTAGACTTAGGATTAGATACCAAGTCACTGATAGAATTCTGGGTAAGTCTATCAAAGATGAAGTTAAAGATTCAAGCATCTGAAGTCAAGAGAAGATGAAGATTTGTTCCAAGCGTCTATCAAACGCTAAAGAATTGTTTCAGGATTTGTGAATCAATCGCTCAGCTGTTTCAAGCGTCCGATTCAAGCGTCCAAGTGACTCAAGCGTCCAACTTTCAGATTCACTTGAAGGATAAAACCTAAGTTATCAAGGACTTAAATGCAATCACCAACGGACATTTATTTCTAACAGGAAATAAATTCAAAATGCATCAAATGCTTAATAAGTGCATTAAATGTAAACAAGACAGTATAATTTGTGGACAATCCACCTTTTGACTAGACTGTCAACTTTTCAGAGTTCAAATCTGCTCCTGTCAAATCAGCATCAGCAAGATTTCAGGAATGTCAGAAAGGGACTATTTGACGCGTTGCGTGAGAGACTCGCGCCTGATTGTGTCTAACGGACAAATCCCAAGAATCTCTATAAATAGTACCCTTCAGCAAAAACCTTATAATGTGAAGAGACCAAGATTACACACTCATATACACAAGAAAAGGTCCAAACTTTGCTGATATTATTTGAGAGAAAAGCTTAGAAACTCCATAGCCAAAATCCTTCAAGCTTCTCAAATACATTCCAAAGACAGTCACAGATATCTCAAACATCTTCAAAGAAGAACCCTAAATTCCTATTGAGATATTCCAAGTTGTTTGAAATTCCCAACATCAAACAAACCCGTGACAAAACTCTCAACACCTTTCATCTGAGTAAGAAAGTTTGTTGATTCACAAGCAGCATTTTTGTGTAAAAGAAGCTTGTTGAAGAAGGGAGCTGAAATCTGTGTGACCAAGGAGCTCGAGATCATCTTTCGAGGATAAAAGTGTCTTGTAGTAGAAATCTGTGTGACCAAGGAGCTCAAGCCATCAACATCCATTTCTTCCCTATTTTTTAGAAGTCTTTGTGTGATTCTTCAAGAATCAATTTAGTGGATTGCCCCAAGTGATCAAGGAGAAGAAGGACGTAGTTGGGATTACACCACTCAACGAACCTTATAAATATCGTGTTCTTTACTTTACAGTCATTTTTCATATTGTTATATCATTGCATAAATATGTAAAGTAAAACTCAAGTGAACGCTAAGCAACTTAGGAACTGTTTGTGACGCTAAAGCTTTCAAAAGAGAAGACTCAAAAATATTTCGCTGTGCTAACACTGATTAAAGAAGTGAACCCTTAAACCTATTTGGTTATAGTATTCAAATCTTGAAGTCTAAGTTAACTTTATAAAAACAGTCTTCATTAGACGCTCAAGTCAAGCGCCTCCTTTTCAAGCGTCCAACGAATTTTAATACGAAATTTTTTGAAGTCGAAAAAGACTTCAGGGTCTATTCAACACCCCCCCCCCCCTTCTAGACCCTTTCGTATGCCATTTGGGACCCCAGTTCCCACTCTGCACTCTATTATCTTGCTGTAGAAATCAGCCAACAGTCTGTATTTCAGTACAATGTCTTTCTTCTCGAAATGTGGTTTATATGCTGCATCGTCATACGCACGCATCTTAGATCACGCTTCCTCTATCTGGCTCATAGAGATGGATTCCAAAGCCTCACCGTGGTTGGGGTAACTTGAAGTTCTTGGCTATGGATTCAGCAGATAGGATGAACTCCTTAGGAGAGGTCTTCTTAGAAAGAGAAAAGGAGCAAAAGATGGAGGTCTTGTCCTCTAAAAGTTTGGCGCATCTCCAGAAGGTAGATACTTCATCAGCAAAGAAGTATGAGTACTTGGTCAGAAAAGTCTGAAGCCCAGCCTTGGCAACAGAATCCAGCATGTCTGTCATGTTGATCTCAGTTTGCTCATACAGATATTTCCAGTCCACAACAAGCCCTTCAGTAACCTTGATGGTGTCCTCGGCAACATTCATGGATTTCTTTGGTGCCATTGAAAATTTTGAAAGAGAGAAAGAAAGCAAAGATTCTTTTTTAGAGAGAGAGAGAGATAGTAGTTTGCAGAGAGTTTGAGTGAGAAGTGAGTAATTGTCTGTAAGTAATTTGTTTTGAACGACACAGTTCGAAAATTGTGTTTTCTCGTCTCATTAAGATTTTGACACGTGTAAGGTAATGAATCTCAGCCATTATTAGTTTTAACTGCGGACGCGAAATTGTGAAAAGTAAGTAAATTTACATTTGGTAACTCCCATATATAAAGATTTCACGTTCGAGTAAAATTTTAAAAACGTTTGGTATTTTCAGAGTGTAATGCACACGCTTATGATACACTGACACGTATATAAACACGTATTGTCCCTTAACCGTTATTTTGAAAATTTTTAATTACCCGCTAGTTTGATGTGATAAAAGCGTGTGGATAAATGTCAAAATAAATCTTTGAGTCTATCCATCACGTCACTAGTTATTTTATAAATTATGCATGAATTTCATAAAAAATTTCATTAAGTGTTGAAGGGAATATGTTCAACTCTTAACATCCTTTTGTTAAAGAATATTTGTGTTGACGCTTGAAATTAAATTCTTTGATTATTTCGTTCATAAATAATAATAAGCGTTGATGATCTATGCATATGAAAGTAGTGTTTGATCATTGACGCTTACAGATATGTACAACTACAATCTTAAGGTTCCCCCTAAATTTGATGACTTGTAACAAATTTTTCAGAATCTTTTAGACATAAATAAAGTGGATTCCACGTAAATTATATGTTTAATGAAAATATGATGCATAATGATTAAGCATTTAAATCAATCATACCTAGTTCACTTCTTAAAGTGAGAAAGCGTTGTTTGAATGCTTTGGTAAAGATATCTGCCAATTGTTTGTTAGTTCTAATAAAATACAAGGAGATATCTTTCTTTTGATCATGGTCACGAAGAAAATGGTATCTAATGTCAATATGTTTGATTCTGGAATGAAGAACAGGGTTTTGAGTCATGGCTAGAGCGCTTTGGTAATCACAATGAATAGGGGTTGGACCAAGGATTATACCATAATCTCTAAGTTGTTGCCTCATCCATAAAATTTGTGCACAACAACTTCCTGCAGCTACATACTCTGCTTCAGCTGTAGAGGTAGCTATGGATTGTTGTTTCTTACTATGCCATGAAACTAACCTATCAACTAGAAATTGACATGTACCACTAGTACTTTTTCGGACAATTTTGCATCCTGCAAAATCTGCATCTGAGTAACCTGTTAGTTTAAAAGGAAAGTCCCTTAGATACCATAAGCCCACATCTTGTGTGCCTTTTAGATATTTAAGGATTCTCTTGGCAGCAATTAAGTGTGACTCTCTAGGATCAGCTTGAAAACATGCACAAATGCATACCGAAAACATAATATCAGGTCTACTAGCGGTAAGATAAAGAAATGATCCAATGATACCTCTATAATTAGTGATATCGATTTTCTTCCTACTTTCATTTTTATCTAATTTAAGTGTTTGGCTCATTGGAATCTTTGAAGATGATGCATTTTCCATACCAAATTTCTTAATCATATCTCGTGTATACTTAGCTTGGTTAATAAATATGCCATTGGGGAGTTGTTTAATTTGTAATCCTAAGAAGAAAGTTAATTGACCCATCATGCTCATTTCAAATTGTTCTTGCATCATTTTTGAAAATTTCTCACACAGACGCTTATTAGTAGATCCGAATATAATATCATCAACATATATTTAGACTAAGAGAATATCTTCGTCATTGGTAATTTTGAATAACGTTGTATCAATGTTGCCTTTTGAAAAGACTTTACCAATGAGGAAAATAGAAAGAGTGTCATACCATGCTCTAGGTGCTTGCTTAAGCCCATAAAGTGCTTTATCTAGCTTGTAGACCATACACATACCATGGTTGTTGATGAATCCTGGTGGTTGCTCCACATAAACTTCTTCTTGGAGTTTACCATTCAGGAAAGCACTCTTTACGTCCATTTGATACACTGTGAACTTGTTGAATGTTGTATACGCTAGAAACATGCGAATTGCTTCAAGACGGGCGACAGGAGCATATGTCTCATCAAAATCAATACCCTCTTCTTGGCAATATCCTTGAGCGACAAGTCTGACCTTGTTCCTTATTACAATGTCATTCTCATACATCTTATTTCTATAAACCCATCTAGTTCCTATAACTCCTTGGTGAGTTGGCCTTGGTACTAGCATCCAAACCTTACTACGCTCAAACTGATTATGCTCTTCTTGCATGGCCTCAATCCAACTTGGATCGCTTAGCGCTTTATCCACTTTCTTAGGTTTCGTTTGAGATAGGAAGCTTGCGAACATGGCCTCATTGAATATAGCGACCCTAGTCCTTACAGGCACTCCAGTATCTTCGATAATTTGCTCTGGTGGATGATCACGTAGCCGTAGTCTATCTGGTTGGAACAGGTTAGAAGGTTGAACAGGTACTTGGTTAATTTGCTTAGGCGCTTGACTACCCTCTTGCGTAGGCGCTTCCAATTCACAAATCCTATTAGGCTCTTGATGATTAGTAGATCTTACATTGTCATTCTGAATATCCTTACGAGTAATCTTAGGAGAAGGCACCAAGATCTCATCATCTTCGTAACTTTTATCATTAATGATCTTAGACACTTGATGACACAAATCTTCAACTCCTACATCATTAACATTAACCTTACTCAGTTCTTGGTTGGCATCATAAAAAACAGCATGAATAGATTCATCAACCTTCGATTTGATATTATTGAGGATGCAAATTTTTTTTCCATTTTTGGCATAGCCTAGAAAGATTCCCTCATCCGCTTTAGGATCAAATGTCTTTAGGCTTTGGATCATTATTATGAATAAAGCATTTTGAACCAAAGACGTGAAAATATGAAACATTTGGCTTACGTCCCTTCTACAGTTCATATGGAGTTTTCCCATGTTGTTTGTTGATCATGCAACGGTTTTGAGTGTAACAAGCAGTGTTGATATCTTCGGCCCAAATCCTAGGAGCAAGCTTGGACTCTGCTAACATTGTCCTAGCAGCTTCCTTGAGCGTTGTGTTCCGGCCCTCAGCAACACCATTTTGTTGAAGAGTTCTATGAGCTGAATCCTCATGATGTATTCCATTTTCTGCACAAAAATTCTCAACAATCTTGTTAGTAAACTCAGTACTGTGATAGCTTTTTATTCTTGCAACCTTAAGATTTTTCAAGGTTTGAAGTTGCCGAATAAGCGTTGTGAGCTTGTCACATGATTCATCTTTGGATGAAAGAAATTCCACCCAAGTAAATAGAGAGAAATCATCTACTATCGCCAAAGTATACTTTTTACCGCTTACACTGATCGTTTGAACGGGTCCAAATAGATATATGTGAATTAGTTCAAGTATTCTAGAGGTAGGTAGACAAGGCTTTCTCTTGAAAGATGATTTAACTTGTTTAACCATTTAACAAGCGTCACAAAGGCGATCCTTATGAAATGTTCCTTTAGGTAATCCCTCTAAAAGATTTAGTGTTATAAGCTGAGAGATTGTCTTAAAGTTGAGGTGATTCATTTTTCTATGTCATAACCAACCCGTTTTAGATTCACTTTTAGCGACAAAGCATGTAGGGTTGATATCTATGTTGAACCCAATTACCAAATACCTATTTGTTCTTTTACCTTTCAATTTAGACATTTTGGCCTTAGTGTCCTTATACAGCAC
>WHWC01000138.1:90000-171021 GCA_019426215.1 Buddleja alternifolia | reverse complement strand
TCCTTAGATGATACACGTTGCACATAAGTCGAAGGTAGAGGGATTGAAAAGGGTTCCCCATCTCGAGACATGTGAGGAGCACCCCCGGATATATTAACCTAGATTGTTCATGTTCTTTTGAGATGATTAGTTGCTTATGGGTCCATAATTGTGTTAAATGAATGAATGATTGAGATGTGATTGGTATGACCTCAAAAATTTGGTTAGGCCAACGAGTATTGGAGGTCACCAAAGCACCATTTCCTAAATACTATACTCGTTGAGCTAATTTGAGCTTTGCTCAAGCCAATTGGGAATGAGTTGAATAAAAGACCTCGTTCTATTTCGTGGCCTTTGCCACTCGGGTGATTAAGTTCGTATGAGTGTCTTAACACTTAGCACCCTAAAACCCTCTAGTTTGAGAGTTGTTAACCCAAAGCCCGTTACATGGGTGGCAAAGAAGATCTAAAGGGGTAGAACATTACAACTGGCCATATGTTGATTATAAGCTTAAATCGTTTTGAAATGTGAAATGTCAATGTAAAGTGAATGGAAGTGAGCACAATTTAACCTTAAGGTTGCCTATGATTCGATGAGCATTATGATCTATCGAAAGTTGGTAGATATGGGGAATGTTTCCGAGCATGGTAGGGATGCCTTTCTATCATAATGTCCTAGATCTTATCCCACTACACCCTTTGGAAATTGGTTCGATTCTAAGTATTGAATGAGCATTGTCTTCATTTGTGTACATATTGTTGAGCTTTATTGTCACTTGATTAGTGTCATTGCATCATAGTTCTTATTTCGAGTTGTAGTGGTTGGTTTAAGCTAAACATCCTTCGATTTTGTGGGTATATCGTATGCAAACCCTCATGAGACTATAACTTGTCCTTTGAGGTAACTCAAGGGTTCAAAGGCTTGTTGCACACGCTAAGTGCAACCGTTTACTCCACGAAAGTGAGTTAGGTAGTTTTCTTTTTGTTTCTCCCTTTGGTTGATGATGGTGTTCGTGCCCTATAGCTATTATTGCTCGAGGTCGAGCAATTGATAAGTGTGGGGGGTTGATAGGAGTCATTTTTACATGTTTTCATGCCCGTTGTGTTTATGTTTTAGGTTCATTTATCGCTTGATTCTTGCCACATTTGCGTTTAATCCATGTGTGAAGTGATTTCAGGTTGTAAATGGATGCAAACGAAGACAGGGCGGAAAAATGACATATAAAACAATTGATGTTCGCACCTCCACGCCCAAGAGCAGCCATAATCAAGCCTGGGTGCCCGAACAAGCAAGAAACAGACTGAAGTTACGCATAATCGCGCCTAGGCGCTATTTTACCTAGCCTGGGCGCGATTTCTGCCACATCTTCCACGTTTGAGCGCCATTTATGTATGTTTCAAGACCGAATTTGAGAACTTTTCCTTCTACAAAGTTGTATTTATATGTCTTCTCTTTACGAGACGACTTGAATCACTCAAATCGGAAGTCCGTGGAGAAAGTTATGAAGGAAACAAGATTGCTGCGCCGATACAACGGGTTTGAAGGTATAAAGGCCAAAATGAAAGGAAAAAGAATTTTGGGGATTTCTTGGGATTGGAACCTCACTTTTCATCACTTTAGAAGAGCAAAAGAGAAGGGAAAGAAGATATTCAAGCCTCTAATTAAAGATTCGATCATCAATTCAACATAGGGAGTTTCTTAGCTTTAGATTCATCTTTGTTTATGAATATGGATCTTATGCTTAGCTTTTTCCTTATGCATTTTATAAGCTAAATTGTTGAACTAGGGCCATGAGAAGGCCATGTTGTTAGTATTGTGATAATAAGATTGTTTTCCATTTCAATTCGTATATTGCTATGTGTTGTGATTTTGTGGGTGAATGCCTTACATATGCTTGATCACCATGTGTTTGATATCATGCCCAGGTGAATTATTCGAGAGAAAGTTGACTTAGGGTGCAAGAATTTCACAACATCACCGACCAAATAGGAATTACCCTAGACATAGGTAAAGATTCCCGGGTGAAGTCGTTCGATTTTAATCGAGAAAGCTCTAGATCTTTAATGCATGCTTAGTGGTTAGATTTCCGGGTAGACATACTTAGGAAACCACCAATTAAGTATAGAAGTCTATCACGAGACATCGTTTATTCTTTACCTTGGGAGCTTTCACCATATCAATGTATGTCTAATGAATTGGTAATGATCTTAGGATAGCTATACGCAACATGTGCCCGAACATGAGCCTTAGTCACCCATCCACCTTGGAAGTTTAATCCCTCTTTACTCTCCTTTTAGTTCTTCTACCTTCTGGCTTAGTTAAATCTCTATTTTAATTCCTTTTCTTATTGTCAATCATAAACTAAAATTCAAGTCTCTGTGGTTCGACAACCCCGACTTCTTTTTGTCCACTTTTATTACTACACACGACTAGTACACTTGCTACCAAAGTACGTTAGCTTCTAGCGTGTCTGAATAGACGCCAGAAGATCAGAAAAGAGCGAATCTAGATAATGTTGGACGAAGTTCTCTCTACTTAGCGTTAGGAGACAATGATGCATTGTTCAACAAGATCCAACAATGTAAGACTTCAAAAGAGATATGGCATAAGTTGGTTGTCGTGTGTGAAGGTTCAGCACAGATGAAGGAGAACAAGCTCTCCATAGCTATGCAAAGATTTGAGCATTTCAAAATGCAGCCCAACAAGGCACTTAAACAATTGGACGCAAGGTTCACTTTGCTCATCACAGAGTTAGCGTCACTAGACAAGGAATTGACTAACAAGGAAATGGTCAACAACATATTCAGAAGTCTTTTAAGCAAGTATTTGATTAAGACTGTTGCCATGAGAGAATCACAGACTTTGGAGACTCTAACTCCAGAACATGTGTTTTCAGAGTTAAATCCATTTGAGTTCGAATTGGGTGAAGTAAGTGACATATCGACTTCAGCGACTGAATCAGGAGTTTTAATCGCTACTACCAAAAGTAAGGGTAAAGTGATTAATAAGGTGAAATCGATAGAATCCAATGAGGAGAAAGAGATGGCTTTATTGGTCAAGAAATTCAAGAAATTTCTAAGAATGAAAAGAGAAACCCTATTGGACAAACTTCATTTCATCTGCACTAGTGTATTCTGCACCTCAACCAATAGCGCCAGTTCCATACCAAGCGCCTCCGCCCCCTACTCAGAATCGCTCAGCGCCAGTAGTTTCCAAAAGGTTATCAACTGAACAAAAGATGAAAACTAACCTTTGTTATAACTGCAGGAAACCAGGGCACTACCAGGTAAATTGCCCTTTTCCAAATGTGTCTAAGCCTACAAGGCAAGACTATGCTGATAGAAACCAATTCAGGAGCAACCTTCGCTAACAAGGTCTGCTAGCGGAATCTGAACCATTATCCGCACCTGAAGAGGACTTAGAATCATCAGATGACAGCAATGATGATGAGCCATCAAGCGACTCAGCGTTAATCTGTCTCATGGCGAGAGATGAAGAAGCATCTGATGACTCGCTATCTAAGGTAAACACTGAATAATCTCATCTTCTTTCTTATGATGAATTACTTGACAAATGATAGGAAATTTCATGTTAAGATTTTGATGATGACAATTAGGAATTTTGTTAGACCCCAAAGTTATGTACGCTTAAATTTCATAGATACTTGTATAAGCGTTTGAACATTAGAAATGTATAGACTCATTTATCTTTTACTTTTGACATTCTTAGATCAAGAAGTCGGTTAGGTTAAGCGTTTGATACTTTCTGAGTGAGCTTATCAAGACAGCGAAATCTGAAGACTTCAAGCGTCCAAAAAATCAATAGTGAATGAAGTTTGAAGAAGTTTACTCTAAGCGCCTGACATGTTCTGAGTGAGGTGTCAAGTAACGAAGACTAAAGTCTCAAGCGTTTACACTTCTAAATGAAGTCTGAAAACTTTTCCAAGCGTGTAAACATTAAATAGTCCTCCAGATTAAATGGAACTTTCAACTCATGAATGAAGCATCTATCAAATGACAAACATTCTCCTGAAGCGTCAGATCGAAAGGAGTTCAATGCAAATATTCTCAGAGCATTAAATGCCAACGGGCATTTATTTCAAATTGCATTAAATGCTGATAAGAGCATTAAATGTGATAAGCACTTTTAGACGTACGGAGAAGCCACCCTATTGGACTGTCAACTATTCAAAGACTGCAACACCAACTTTTGTGCAGCAAATTTTCAGGAAAAAGGACAAAAGTTGTTCACTCGCGGAAGTGAGAGACACGCGCCCTTGCATGTGTCAAACAGACACTTTTTCCAAGAATGCCTATAAATAGAACTTCAACAACAAGCCAAATACATAACGAGAACAATTATCAAGCCAAATTGCTGTTGCATTGAAGTCTCATTTCTTAAACTCTCAGAAAAGCCAGAATACTCAAGAAAATATTCTCTTTGCTTTTCATCAAATCCTGAGACAGTCAACCCAATATCTCAAACATTCTTTTTGAAGAAACTACACTACTACTGAGATATTCCAGTTGTTTGAACTTCATCAAAATCAAGCAAACCCTTTTAGAAAAAACTCTATCCAAGCCTCGCGATCTGTGTGAAGTCGAAGTTGGATACTTGCCATATTTCTGGGTGAAAGAAGCAAGGGGATTGAAGTGATTTGGAGCAGAAATCAGTGTGATCAAGGAGCTCAAGTCATCGACATCCATCTCTCCCTAATTTGTAGAAGATTCTGTGTGATTCTTTGAGAATCATTTTAGTGGATTGCCTCCAAGCGTTCGAGGAGAAGAAGGACGTAGTTGGGATTACACCACCCAACGAACTTTACAAATATTGTGTCATTTACTTTTCAGTCAATTATTTTATCTAACATATCATTGCATAAACTGATAAAGTAAAACACAATCAAACGCTAAGCTACTAAGAAATCTCTTGTGACGCTAAAGCTTTCAAAGAGAAGACTCCAAAAATCATTCCGCTGTGCTAACACTGATCAAAGAACTGAACGCTCAAACCTACTCGGTTAAAGTATTCAATTCTTGAAATCTAAGTTAACTTTATAAAAACAGTCTTCATTAGACGCTTCACCAAAGCGCCTATATTTTAAGTGAACGCTTAAGTCAAGCGTCTACTTTTTCAAGAGTCCAAAAACAATTTCAGTACGAAATCTTTTGAAGTCGAAAAAGACTTCAGGGTCTATTCAATCCCCCCCCCCCTCTAGACCCTTTCGTATGCCACTTGGGACCAACAAGTGGTATCAGAGCGGTTAAAATTGAAATTTTAAATTTCTAAGCATAACTGCTTGTTTAGATCCTTGTCTTTCAAAATCTAGTTGCTTTTAAAATCTTCGATATGACATTTGCTAAAGTTCCCAAACTGACAGAATCAAATTTTGACACATGGAAAGTCAAAGCATTTACATATCTCTGTTCATGCAATGATGACATGTGTGATATTATTTCAGATGGGCCAATCAAAATATACAAAGTTATCACAAGAGCGCCTAGAGCCACGGAAGAAACTCTCGATGGTTACCTTGAGAAACCAAAACAAGAATGGTCTCCAGATGAGCGTCGAAGAGCTAATTTGGACAATGTTGGTCGTAACGCTCTATATACGGCTATTGGTGATAATGACAACTTATTTAACAAGATCAAGTCTTGCAAAACACTAAAGAAAAATATGGGATAAGTTGGCTATAATTTGTGGTGGTTCAGCTCAAATCAAAGAAAACAAACTTTCCATTGCCAAGGAACAGTTTAACGGATTTAAGATGCTACCCAATGAAACTTTGGAGCAATTGGATATAAGATTTACAGCTCTAGTTACAGAACTTACATCGTTGGGAATGGAGTTACAGAATCGGGAAATGGTGGTTAAGATTTTTAGAAGCTTACCAAGTAAATTCTTGATGAAGACAACCGCTATGAAAGAATCAAATATGCTGGATTTCCTAACTCCAGAAGATGCCTTTTCAGAGCTAAAAGCATTTGAGTTCGAGTTGAATTCTGCCAGTGATATTGTGAGTAGTCCAGTGATTGAATCTGGAGCGCTTATTGCATCAATCAAAGGTAAATCGGGTAATAAAGGAAAGAATTCAGATATCAATGAGGAAGGGGAGTTGGCTTTGCTGAATAGATTCAGGAAGTTCTTGAGATATGAAATGAAAGGAAAAGGTTTCAATAATCAAGGACAAAGTTCATATAAAGCGCCTTCTCTTGTGCAACAACAGTTTCAAGCGCCTCAGTATTCTATTCCTTCACCCCAAGCGCCTGTTCAATACCAAGCGTTTACTCAAAATCCCTCAGCTCCAGTAGTCTCAAAACCATACACTGCAAGGTTAACAAATAAACAGAAGATGAAAACTAATCTTTGTTATAATTGCAGGAAACCAGGGCACTACCAGGTAAATTGCCCTTATCCAAACGTATCCAAGCCCTCAAGGCAGGATTACTTGGATAGAAACCAATTCAGGAGCAACCTTCGTCAACAAGGTTTGTTAGCGGAATCAGAACCAGCATCCGTACCTGAAGATTTAGAATCATTAGAAGAAAGTAGCGATGATGATGAGCCATTAGATGACTCAGCGCTCATATGTCTCATGGCCAGAGATGATGAAGCGTCTCCTAAGGTAATCAATGAATTATCTATTCCTCTTTCTTATGATGAATTACTTGACAAAGTCAAAGAATACTACAATGAATGTCATGAAGCTGCCAAAATATATCAAAATGATCTCGCTATTATCTCATCACTCACAAGAGATAAAGTGACGCTCAAAGCAGAGTTGCGAGTTCAGCAACAGTGCATTGAGAAGAACTAATCGCTTGAGAGTGAAATTATTCAATTAAAAAGCAATCTTCATATAATAGTCAAGAGAGAAGCTGATTTGATCGCTAGACTTGCCAAATCAGAGCAGCTCATCTCATCATTATCAAAAGCTTATAGAAAGTTGGATAATGTGACTGAAATAACTAGATTATTTGGTGAGAAGACCGGTTTAGGATGCGATAAACTCGGTAAACAATCCAATCAATCTATTGTTACGGCAAACAAGAAAGGAAAGGGTGTTATCTTTGTTGAAAAGGGTTCACAAGGTCAAACACAAAATGAACCAAGTGACAATGGTAAGAGGCCAAATGAGAAAGTCAAAGCTAACTCAGGCAAGGGTAAGGCTAAGGCAAATGATTCACAAAGACGGGTTTATCCAAACGCTCAAAAGGCTAAAGATAAGATTGACCACTGTGAATCAAGCGCTAAGCGTCCAGCACCTAAAGTGCAACCCAAGCCAGCGCCAAGGAAATACCAGCGTCAATATCCAAGACAATCAAGATCATATTATCGATACTATGATGATTATGACTATTATTATAATCGAGGATATTATTATACACCCAAAAAGCACACACAACACGTTGTGAAACCCAAAAAGGCCAGTATTTCTACAATGAAGACTAGGCAAGTATGGGTTCCTAAAGTTCTAGTTCAAACTAACAATGCTACTAATGTTAAAGGACCCAACCAACAATGGGTACCTGAACAGAAATAGAACTTCCCTTTTGATTGCAAGTACCTAGAGCTAGAGCCGATACATCTGTATGGTACTTTGATAGTGGATCGTCAAGGTACATGACTGGTTCCAAAGATCTTCTGATTAACTATCAAGCTGCCAATGGTCCTCAGGTTGTATTTGGTGACAACTCCAAAGGTAAAACCAAAGGTATAGGTACTGTGCATAGGGGGAACATCATGATAAGTGATTTTTATTATGTTGAGAGTCTAAAGCAGAATTTATTAAGCATAAGTCAATTTTGTGATAAAGGCTTTGAAGTCATATTCTCAAGTGACTGTTGCTATATAAACGACGCTAAGACTAAGTCTACTAAATTGAAAGGAAAAAGAACTAACAACGTATATTTGGTAGATTGGGGTTCAACACTTGATAACAACCCAACATGTTTTGTTGCTAAAAATGAATCTAAAATGGGTTGGTTATGGCATAGAAAAATGAATCACCTCAACTTTAAGACAATCTCTCAGCTAATAAGTCAAAATCTTGTAGAGGGATTACCAAATGGACCATTTCATAAGGATCGTCTTTGTGACGCTTGTCAAATGGGTAAACAAGTTAAATCATCGTTCAAGAGAAAACCTCATCTATCTACCTCTAGAATACTTGAACTACTTCACATGAATTTGTTTGGACCTGTTCAAACAATCAGTGTAAGCGGTAAAAAGTATACTTTGGTGATAGTAGATGATTTCTCTCGATTTACTTGGGTGGAATTTCTTTCATCCAAAGATGAAACATGTGACAAGTTAACAACTCTTATTCGGCAACTTCAAATATTGAAAAATCTTAAAGTTGCAAGAATAAGAAGCGATCACGGTACTGATTTTACTAACAAGATTGTTGAGAAGTTTTGTGCAGAAAATGGAGTACATCATGAGTATTCAGCTCCCAGAACTCCCCAACAAAATGGTGTTGCTGAGCGCCGGAACCGAACGCTTAAGGAAGTCGCTAGGACTATGTTAGCAGAATCTAAGCTAGCTCCTAGATTTTGGGCCGAAGCGATCAACACTGCCTGTTACACTCAAAACCGTTGCATGATCAACAAAGAGCATGGGAAAACTCCAGATGAATTTTGGAAGGGACGTAAGCCAAATGTTTCATATTTTCACGTCTTTGGTTCTAAATGTTTTATCCATAATAATGGATCCCAAAGCCTAAAGACTTTTGATCATAAAGCGGATGAGGGAATCTTTCTAGGCTACGCCAAGAATGGAAAGAATTTTCGCATTCTCAATAAGATCAAATGAAAGGTTGAGGAATCTATTCATGTTGTTTTTGATGATGCTAACCATGAACCGAGTAAGGTTAATATAAATGATGTAGGAGTCAAAGATCTATGTCATCAAGCATCTAAGATTACTATTGATGAAGATACTGACGACGATGATGAGATCTCAGTGCCACCTCCTAAGATTACTCGTGAGATTACTCTAGATAATCATGTAAGAAATGCTGATGATCATGAAGAGAGTGATCATCAAGAGCACATAAGGAATTGTGAACTTGGAGCGCCTACGCAAGAAGGTAGTCAAGCGCATGTTCCTCAAGCGCCTGTTCAACCTCTTAACCCCTTCCAACCAGACAGACTATGGCTGCGTGATCATCCACCTGAGCAGATTATTGGAGATATTGAAGCGCCTGTTAGGACTAGAGCCACTACGTTCAATGAGGCTATGTTCGCAAGCTTTCTATCTCAAATGGAACCTAAGAAAGTGGATGAAGCGCTAAACGACCCAAGTTGGATTGAAGCTATGCAAGAAGAGCTTAATCAGTTTGAACGAAATAAGGTTTGGATGCTAGTACCAAGACCAACTCACCAACGAGTTATTAGAACTAGATGGGTATGTATAAACAAGATGGATGAGAACGGCATTGTGATAAGAAACAAGGCCAGACTCGTAGCTCAAGGATATTGCCAAGAGGAGGGTATTGACTTTGATGAGACATACGCTCCTGTCGCTCGTCTTGAAGCAATCCGCATGTTTCTAGCGTATGCAGCGTTCAACGAGTTCATGGTGTATCAAATGGACATGAAGAGTGCCTTCCTGAATGGTAAACTCCAAGAAGAAGTGTATGTGGAGCAACCACCAGGATTCATCAACAATCATGGTAAGGGTATGGTTTACAAGCTAGAAAAAGCACTTTATGGGCTTAAGTAAGCACCCCGAGCATGGTATGACACTCTCTCTATCTTTCTTATTGGTAAAGGTTTTTCAAAAGGCAGCGTTGATACAACGTTATTTAAAATTACCAATAACGAAGATATTCTCTTAGTCCAAATTTACGTTGATGATATTATATTTGGCTCTACTAACAGACGTCTGTATGAGAAATTTTCGAAAATGATGCAAGAACAATTTGAAATGAGCATGATGGGTGAATTAACTTTCTACTTAGGATTACAAGTTAAACAACTCCCTAATGGCATATTTATTAACCAAGCTAAATATACACGAGATATGATTAAGAAATTTGGTATGGAAAATGCATCATATTCAAAAATTCCAATGAGCCAAACGCTTAAGTTAGATAAAGATGAAAGTGGGAAGAAGGTTGATATCACTAATTATAGAGGTATCATTGGATCCCTTCTTTATCTTACTGCCAGTAGACCTGATATTATGTTTTCGGTATACATGTGTGCACGATTTCAAGCCAATCCTAAAGAGTCACACTTAATTGCTGCCAAGAAGATCCTTAAATACCTGAAAGGCACACAGAATGTGGGTTTATGGTATCCTAGGGATTCTCCTTTTGAACTAATTGGTTACTCAGATGCAGATTTTGCAGGTTGCAAAATAGATCGTAAAAGCACTAGTGGTACTTGTCAATTTCTAGGTGATAAGTTAGTTTCATGGCATAGCAAGAAACAACAATTCATAGCTACCTCCACAACCGAAGCTGAGTATGTAGCTGTAGGAAGTTGTTGTGCACAAGTATTATGGATGAGACAACAACTTAGAGATTATGGAATAATCCTAGGTCCAACCCCCATTCATTGTGATAACCAAAGCGCTCTAGCCATGACTCAAAACCCTGTTCTTCATTCCAAAACCAAACACATTGACATTAGATACCATTTTCTTCGTGACCACGTTCAAAAAAAGATATCTCCATGCAATTCATTGAACTGACAAACAATTGGCAGATATCTTCACCAAAGCACTCAACGAACAACGTTTTCTCACTTTGAGAAGTGAATTAGGTATGATTGATTTAAACGCTTAATCATTTTGCATAATATTTTATTAGACATATAATTTAGGGGGAATTCACTTAATTTGTGTCTCGAAAATTTTCCTAACTGGTATAAGTTATCAAATTTAGGGGGAACCTTAAAGTTGTGCTTAATCATATCTACAAGCGTCAATGATCAAAATTTTCAAATGCATGATCATCAATGCTCAGTATTACATATGCATAAAATATTGGACGCTCTAACATAAAAGTCTTTTCAATCCTAAGCGTCTAATTTTCATACATAAAGGTCATATATCAACCAGTGGTATCAGTTAAGCGTTGAATCAATTCCCATCAACTCTTAATATAAAAATACTTTCTTTACAAGCCATGCATAAAGTTTCCAAACTTCTTTCGAAGTAGTGGGTCAACTCAAAAGTCTATTTTGTACTCTACTCGCACGCTTCTATCACATCAAACTGGCGGGTAATCAAAAGTTTCCTTTTTCAAAATGATGGTTCAGAGATAGTACGTGTTTGTGTACGTGTCAGTGTACAAACAGGCGCGCGTGCGTTACACTCTGAAAATGCCAAACGTTTTAAAAATTTTAACTCGGATGTCAAATCTTTATATATGAGAATTACCAAATGTAACTTCTCTCTATTACACAAAACTCGCGTCCGCAGTTAATGAATTTATGGCTGAGATTCAAAAGTCGTTGCACGTGCCTAAATCCTATAGAGACTAGAGAACACAAGTTTCAAAAATTCTTTACTGTGTCATTTAAAATACAATTTCTGCAGAAAGACAATTCACTTTTACTCAAACTTATTTGCAAAATTTATTCTCTCTCTCTCAAAGCAAAAGAAAATCTCAGTTCATCTCTTTCACTAAAAAATGGCACCAAAAAAATCTTCGTCTACTTCTGCTGAACTTTCCATCAAGGTGACTGAAGGCTTTGTTGTCGACTGGAAATTTTTTTATGAACAACCTCAGATCAATCTAACAGACATGATGGATATGGTCGTCAAAGCTAGGCTGAAACCTTTCTTGACCCAATACTCCTATATGTTTCCGACTGAAGTCGATACCTTCTGGAAGACTGCTAAACTTTCAGAGGACAAGAAGTCTATTTCTTGTCTAATTCCTCTATCCAAGAAGGAGCCTCCCAAGGAATTTATCTTGTCTGCTTCCACTATTGCCAAGAACTTCAATCTTCCAAATGAGGGTGAGGCGTTGGACTGTGTTACTTTAAAACAACTCAAGGAAGCATGGACAACCATGAGTGCATACGACGATGTGCACTACACTCAATACTTCGAAAAGAAAGACCTGGTATCCAAATACCGACTGTTGGCTGATTTCTGCAGCAAGATCATAGAATGCCGAGTGGGAACCTTTGATAAGGTAAACCCAATACAATTTCAGATGATGACTGCTATACTCCTCAACATCAAGATCAACTGGAGTGAGTACATCTTTGGAAGGTTTCGGGACTGTTTAAGCGCCTCGAATAAACCTTATGGACTCGTTCTAAGCGACCTGTTGTACAAATCAAAGTGTGTATACTTGTCTGGTCTTCCGTTGAATAAGTCCAAGTTGCTGGGAAAAAGGATTCTGAATAATCTCTTCAATCCTCCCAAAATTGGTGGTGCTGCTAAACCATTTTCGGAGCGTCTGGAAGTACGTCAAGCGTCCAATGAAGAAGCAGAGCGTCCAGTTCCAGAAGAAGCCGTGAAGCGTCCTGCTACAACAAAGAAGAGGGCTTCCAGAAAGCCCAAGGTTTAATTTGTCCCCTCTCCTCAAAAGGTTGATGAGGAAACCGATTAGGATGCTGCGGACAAGTTACCTCTCAAGAGAAGGAAGCTGGCAGGGATCATCAAACAAATAGACTTTGAAGAACCAGCTGTTGATCCTCCCGCTCAACCGTTTAAGCTCATTGAAGGAGTCAACGTAAAGAAAATTTTCAAGCGTTCCAGGACTAGCAAGCATAGAGTTGCTCCTGTTCCTGAAGAGCCTAAGACTGTTGAGCCAAGCGCTCAAGTTGTTGCTGAGCCAAACGCTCAAGGTATTACTGTTGAGACAAGTTCTCAGGCTCTTATTCCAGCTGCGGCTGAAGCGTCAACTGATGTCCATCTGGATATCAACTTGACTGAAGTGGTGGCCATTGCCCAAGATGTTGTCAGAAGCATGCCTATCTCAGAGGAAGCTTCCCCACCACCAACAACATTGATTACAGCAGAGGCAATCTCAGAAGATCAGAGCATTGCTGAAGACGCTACAAAATCAATAGAGAGTTCTCCTGTGCCAAGGCACTTCTTCAGTCTGGACCCCTCCAGAACAATTGATCACTCTGTCAATTTCATGCCTCCAGTCCCTGAAGAAGAATTCATTCCAGCTGACTATAATGAAGAATTCTACATCGTCGCTGAAAATGATCTAGCCAAGATAATTGATAGAGACCGGGCTCTTGTGGAATTGTTGTTTAACAATGAAGTCTCAAGCGTTGAATTTGCATACAACTTGGCACTGGCCAATGGAGATCCTCTACCACCTACCCCAGTCTCTATACAGATTTTTGAAAAATGGGGTACTGATAAAATTCCACAAGGGGATGTGGACTTAGCTTACTTTCTGGATATGGGACGCAGTAAGCCTTCAGGTTTTGCTCCAAGAAACTACAAGATTAGGGCCTATGACCGTCTACCTGTGGAGTTTTTAAATCCTGAAGAGGAAATTTTAAACAAAGCAGGTTATTCCCACTTTCCTACAGTTGTGCACAGTGCTTCTAATCAGAGTCTTCAAAACCCACTAAGATTGTGGAAGAATAAAAGTCCTTATATCGGTGAGCGTCCTGCCTCTCTAAATGCTCTCATTCAAGAGGAGGCTGATTACTTCTTACAAAGCGTCCTGAATGCAAACTATCAGCCTGATAAGCATCGCTTTGAAGCCATCCGAGACATTCATCATGAAGGCTTTCGTGCCATTCTGAATGCAGGCACAACCTTCTGCATGAATGAGGTTACCTGGTGTGAAACCTACGTCGGCCAGCGTTACAAGTTTGAAGAACTGGTCAAGGAACCTCACCTGTTCACAATCGGCATGGTAGATAAAAGAAGACAGTTTGCCCGATATTGCTTACAGCGCTTGAGAGTGAATTACCCAACTAAAAACATTTAAGGTTACGACAATCAACAAAGGAAAAGGTATATTCTTTGTTGAGAAGAGTTCAAACAGTCAAATGCTGAATGAATCCAAGGACAATGGTAAGAGGCCAAATGAAAATGTCAATACCAACTCGGGCAACAAGGAGAAGACAAACGTGAATGATTCACAAAAGAAGGTTCATCCAAATGCTCAAAAGGCTAAGGATAAACCATCTAGATCATATTATCGATACTATGATGATGATGATTATGATTATGATTACAACTATGATTACTATTATAATTGAGGATATTACTATACACCTAAAAAGCACACACAACACAAACCGAAACTCAAGAAGGCCAATCTTCCCATAATGAAGACAAGGCAAATATGGGTTCCAAAAGTTTTAATTTAAACTAAATTCACTAACGTTGAAGGACCCAAAACAACAAGGGTATCTAAGAAGAATTAGAACTGCCCTTTAAATGCAGGTACCTAGAGCCAACATCGATACTTCAGTTTGGTACATTGATAGTGGGTCATCAAGGCACGTGACTGGCTTAAAGGATCTCTTGATCATCTATCGTGCAACCAACGGTCCTCAAGTTATATTCAGTGATAAGTTCAAAGGGAAAACCAAAGGTATAGGTATCATGCATAGGGGGAACATCATGATAAGTGATGTATATTATGTTGAGGGTCTTAAGCATAATTTATTGAGCATAAGTAAATTTTGTGATGAAGGCTTTGAGGTCAAATTCTCAAGCGACTGTTGCTATGTTAATGACTCTAAGACTAAGTATACTAAATTAAGAGGAAAAAGAACATACAATGTGTATTTAGTGGATTGGGACTCAACAATAGATAACAACCCCACATGCTTTGTTGCTAAAAGTCAAAATGAATTGAGTTGGTTATGGCATAGAAAAATCAATCACCTCAACTTTAAAGCAATCTCTCAGTTAATCTTGCTAAATCTAGTAGAGGGATTACCTAACGGTTCCTTTCAGAAAAATCGCTTATGTGATGCATGTCAAATGGGTAAACAAGTCAAATCCTTTTTTAAGAAGAAACCTCATCTATCTGCTTCTAGAGTCCTAGAACTATTACATCTAGATTTGTTTGGTCCTATTCAAATCATGAGTGTTAGTGGTAAAAAGTACTCGCTAGTAATAGTTGATGATTTCTCTCGCTATACATGGGTAGAATTCTTAGCGACCAAAGATAAAACTAGTGTCAAGCTCACATCGCTAATTCGTCAATTACAAACCTCGAAAGACTTAAAAGTGACAAGAATTAGAAGCGACAAAGGAACTAAATTTACTAACCATATTGTTGAGAAGTTTTGTACACACATTAGAATACTTCATGAGTATTCTGCGCGTAGAATACCTCAATAGAATGGAGTGACCAAGCGAAGGAACAGAACGCTTGAAAAAGCCTCTAGGACAATGTTAGCAGAGTCCAAGTTGTCTCAAAGGTTTGAGAGCTATCAATACCGCTTGCTACACTCAGAACCGGTGTATGATCAACAAGCAACATGAAAAGACTCCATATGAATTGTGGAAGGGACATTAGCCAAACGTTTCATATTTTCATGTATTTGGTTCCAAATGTTTCATTCATAACAATAGATCGCACAATCTAAGGACATTTAATCCTAAAGCGGATGAGGGAATCTTTCTAGGCTACGCCAAAAATGGAAAGAGTTTTCGCATCTTAAATAAGATCAAATCGAAGGTTGAAGAATCCATTCATGTTGTGTTTGATGATTCTAATCAAGAACCAAGTAAGGTTAATGTTAATGATGTAGGAATTGAAAATCTTGCCCAATAAGCGTCACAAATCAATCTTGGTGATGATAGTGATGTTAATGAGGATGATGAGATCTTTGTGCCCAATCCTAAGGTTACTTCTAAGGTTACTAATGATGATATTGTCAGAAATGCTGATGAACATGAAGAGAATGATCATCAAGAGCAAATTAGAACTATGAATGATACAACGACTGCGCAAGAGACAAATGAGGGTCAAGCGATTGATAATCAAGGGTCTCTCAACCTGTTCCAACCAGATCGTAAATGACTTAGAGATCATCCACCTGTTAGAACTAAGGTTGCTACAATCAATGAGGCCATGTTCGCAAGTTTCCTATCTCAAATGGAACCAAAGAAAGTGGATAAAGCCCTCAGTGATTCAAGTTGGGTAGAAGCGATGCAAGAAGAGCTTAACCAATTTGTGAGAAGTAAGGTTTAGATGCTAGTACAAAGACCAACACACCAAGGAGTTATTGGGACTAGATAGGTTTTTAGGAACAAGATGGATGAAGATGGCATTGTTATAAAAAACAAAGCCAGACTAGTTGCTCAGGGTTATTGCCAAGAAGAGGGTATCGATTTTGATGAAACTTATGCCCCAGTAGCCCGTCTAGAAGCGATTCGGATGTTTCTAGTGTTTACCGCATTCAACAAGTTCACAGTGTACCAAATGGACGTGAAGAGTGCTTTCTTGAATGGTAAATTCCAAGAAGAAGTATACGTGGAGCAGCCCCCAGGATTCATCAACAACCATGGGAAAAGTATGGTCTACAAATTGGATAAGGCACTTTATGGCCTTAAACAAGCACCAAGAGCATGGTATGAAACTCTCTCTATCTTCTTTATAGGTAAAGGATTTTCAAAAGGCAGCGTTGGTTTAACGTTATTTAAAATTACTCATAATGAAGATATTCTCTTAGTCCAAATTTATGTTGATGATATTATATTCGGATCTACTAATAAGCGATTGTGTGAGAAATTTTCGAAAATAATGCAAGATCAATTTGAAATGAGCATGATGGTGGAGATAATCGAGGGTACGAGCTAAGGTGTGGATAAACTTAGAGGCGTAACGCTTGGGGCTCTAGGGCAAACCCATTGGGAGAGGTGTAGCAGGGTATTGCTTAAAAAGACGTTGCTGATTTTTGGTCTTTAAGAGGTAAACACGTGAAAATCAATCTCTAGGATAGTTTTGAATCCGATGGTACCATGTCCACCTAGCCCTAATTTCGGGGATGCCGCTTTAATTTTTAAAATTATATGTCTTCCGTTGCGCCGGCGTCCTTGGGGCTTGTACCGATCCCAACAGTTAAGCGGTCCCTACTGTAACCAAAATAAGATGAAATGATTGGATCATTTTACCTTTCCTATTATAAATACCGTGTGAATTTAAACTCTTCATTTCCTTAGCCCGGTCAAGTGAGAGTCATTGTTTTAGGTCAAACTCTCTAACTTGAATCTATGCTATATTTATAATAAGTCTAGATCAGTGAATGCTTTGGCCAAAGAGTTCAAAATCTAACTTACTTATAAATGCATAGGATAATTCCTCGTTCACTTTTGAGGGAACGAATCCCATCTTGTATATCAGTGAAGACTACTACTTGTCCATTAGGTTTCAGTTCAAGGTTGACCCCACCAAATGGTGAATTGGGTCTAACTATTTTAATGACAAACCTAATGTCACAAGTATTTCTTCAACTCGATTCCTCAAGTCTAAAGTTCAGATACACCTATTACAATTTAATCAATTCTATCATTGACTGTCAAGGACTAAAAACCCATGTGACAGAATCAATACGAGTCATGTCTGAGTGCCACTATCTCCATCAGTGCACCTATGATATGAGTTCATCACTACTTCCTAGTGATTGACGGGCACCTTTCTCGTCAAAACTCACATCATACAAGTCTTCATGATTTCCAACGCCCAATGAGAATCATTGACTTACAGACTATTTTAGTACACAAGTATTAAACTCCTCTAGTGCCTTAAAAAGTCAACTCTTGTGTTCATGGACTTATAGATGATTACAATATATAAATGCCAATATAATAGTAAACAACTAAATGCCTTTTTTATTAATAGAATAAGAAACAACTACAATTTAATAATGTCCTTACATTTTCTAATCCTCTAGTGGCATTTGAGGACACTAACCTAACAATCTCCCACTTGTACTCAATGCCAATCACTATAGTATCTAATACACATCTTCTCAAGATGTCGATCCAGCACTGCTTATGTCAAAGGCTTGGTCAATGGGTCAACGACATTGTCGCTGAATTTACTCTTTGAACAGCTATCTTGCCTCTTGTAATGCTTTCTCTTATTATGTGATATCTCCTCTCTAAGTGCTTGAATTTTTTGTGAGACCTTAGTTCCTTTGCTTGTGCAATAGCCCAGTTATTGTCATAATATAGTGGCAATGACAGCTCTCCACTAGGGACCACTTGAAGTTTTCCAAGAAACTTCCTAATCCAAACACCCTCTTTAGCAGCTTCTGACACTGGTATGTATTCTGCCTCAGTGGTGGAATCAGCGATTGTGCTTTACTTGGAACTTTTCCAAGTTACAACTCCACCATTGAGTGTGAATATAAACCCTGAAGTGGATTTTCGATCATCTACATCAGATTGAAAATCTGAGTCAAGATATCTATCCACCTTCAAATCTCCATGTCCATATGTTAGGACCACATCCTTAGTTCTCTTCAGATACTTGAGGATATTTTTTACAGCGGTCCAGTGTTCTCTTCCTGAGTTAACCTGAAAATGACTTACCACGCTTACTACATAGGCTATGTCGGGTCATGTATATAACATGGCGTACATCAGACTACCCACTGCAAACCCATAGGGAACCGTACTCATTTCTTTACTATCTTCCTCACTTGGAGGAGACATAGACTTTGAAAGGTTCACCACATGTCTCATGGGCAAGAAACCTTTCTTAGAGTCTTTCATCCTAAATCTCTTCAGGACCTTCTCTAAGTAAAGGGCTTGGGAAAGTCCTATCATTCTATTTGTTCTATCTCTGTAGATACGAATTCCTAGAATACAGGTCGCTTCTCTCAAGTCTTTCATGGAGAATGTATTTGAAATCCACGTTTTGACTGATGTGAGAATTCTACATCATTTCTTATGAGTAGAATGTCATCCACATATAAGACCAGGAAAGTGATTTTGCTCCCACTAACCTTCTTGTAAACACATGGTTCATCTTCGTTCTTGACGAAGTAGAATCCTTTGACAGCTTCATCAAAACGAAGATTCCAACTCCTAGAGGCTTGCTTAAGTCCTTAAATGGATCTTTTAAGTTTGAACAACTTATGAATACCAGACCCAGATGTGAAACTTTTAGGCTAATCCATATAGATATCCTCTTCGAGAAATCCATTCAGAAAAGCTATCTTCACATCCATCTGCCATATCTCATAATCCAAGTGTGCAGCTATTGCGAGCAGAATTTGAATAGACTTGATCATTGCCACATGTGAAAAGGTCTCTTGATAGTCAATTCCTTCCTTTTAACTATAACCTTTTGCTACAAGCCTTGCCTTGTATGTGTCAACGTTTCCATCCGGGCCTATCTTTCGGTTGTAGATCCACTTGCACCCTATAGGTGTAATGCCCTCAGGACGATCTACTAGAATCCAGACCTGGTTGGAATGCATCGAGTTTATTTCTACTTGCATAGCTTCTTGCCACTTTGCAGATTCGATGTGTATCAATGCTCGATCATAAGTAGAAGGGTCTTCCCCTTGAACCCCCACTGCTAAAGTGTGGACACCTGGTTCCTCTTGTA
This sequence comes from Buddleja alternifolia, assembly GCA_019426215.1. Taxonomy (NCBI): domain Eukaryota; kingdom Viridiplantae; phylum Streptophyta; class Magnoliopsida; order Lamiales; family Scrophulariaceae; genus Buddleja; species Buddleja alternifolia. The sequence continues at coordinate 151,517 of WHWC01000138.1, read as the reverse complement.
GCAGGTACCTATAGTACCTATCAGGTTGATGTGGTACTCTACCAGATCTTCGCAATGTTGGTTGTGTTTCAACAGGTTCAATGTGTGTTTCTTTAACAGTTGTCTCCCTGGGTGTTTCATCTTGTTCATTAAGAACAATCTTTCTACCTATACCACCTTCTTGAATAAATTCATCTTCAAGAAATTCTGCTTGCAGCGGAACAATGATCCTTTGATCATCTTTCATATAGAATAGATATCCCATAGAATCCTCTAGAAAACCGATGAAATGTCCTTTAAAGGACCTAGCTTCTAATTTCTCTGCATTTGTCTTCTTGATATAGGCTGGGCATCCCCAAACCCTAATATATTTAAGGTTTGGTTTCCTATTTCTCCATATCTCATATTGGGTCTTAGGAATGGATTTGGAAGGACACCTATTCAAGATATGAACAGCCGTAAGGAGGCATGTCCCGATAAGAAAATAGGCAAATCAGTGTAGCTGAGCATAGATCGAACCATATCCAAAAGCGTTAGATTTTTGTGCTCTACTACCCCATTTAGTTGTGGAGTCGCCAGTGGTGTGAGTTGCATTATTATCCCATGTTTCTTTAGGAACTCATCTCTCATATATTCACCTCCACGATCCGATCGTAGTGTTTTTATATGATGTCCAGTTTGATTTTCCAATAAAGCCTTAAATTCTTTGAGCTTATCAAATGAATCAAACTTGTATTTCATTAAATAAACAAGACCATACCTTGAATGGTCATCAGTGAAAGTAATGAAATAGTGAAAACCTCCACGAGCCATTTCTCCAAATGGTGCACAAGCGTTGGTGTGCACAAGTCCTAATATTAGTGGCCCTTTCACAAGTTGGATACGGATCTGATCCCAATGGGTCAATTCACCCATCTTTCTCCATTTTTTGTATCTTTTGCTCGCCATCACGGCCTAATCTAAGATGCCATTTTGAGCTTATGTTAGGACCTTTCCTACCACGCTTCTTTCAGATAACATTTACAACACATTCATTTCGCATGTTTAAATAATAGAGGACATTGACTAAAGTAGCAATGTCAACAATATTATCATTAAATAAAATGCTGCAAGTACTGTCAATGAAATTAAAAACATAATTATTCCTAACCAACATAGGAATTGAAAAAATGTTCTTAAGCCTGTTGGGCAAAACTATAACATCCTCTAAGTTTAAAACCTGTCCAGATGATAAACATAAAGAAGATGATCCAATGCGAGAAGCCGCGACACTCTGCTCGCTGCCAACACTGATCAACACCTCTCCATGCTCCAGCTTCCTACTTCGCTCCAGATCCTGATTCATTACACAAACGTGAGCACTAGCTCCAGAATCAAGTATCCACGAAGTGGAACATACAGTTATAGAAGAATTGGTATTTAAAACAAAGAGTTCCATACCTGTTGCAGCTTTGCCAAAGTTAGGACACTCCCTCCTCCAGTGGCCTAGCTCACCGCAGTGAAGGCACCTATCCATTTCTTTTGGCCCTTTGCTCTTCATCGCTTTCAGAGCTTTACCTTTTGCTTTGTCTATCTTACCTTGTGGAACCGAAGTGCTAGTAGGTTTCTTACTCTTCTTCTTCTTCTTCTTCTTCTTCTTCTTCTTCTTCTTCTTGTTTTTAGGCTTAGAAGTGATGACTAATGCTGCCTCTTTTCCCCTGGGCTTCATTGTGCAGTATTAAGCTTGTTCATCAACCCAGCTATATTGTATTCTATCTCAATGAAGTTGAAGTTCATTACAAATTGCGAAAAGGAGTTTGGAAGTGACCGCAAGATGAGGTCAGTTGGGTCCATGTTAAAGTTGAGGGCCTCTAGCCTCTCAATTTTCGAAATTATTTTAAGAACATGATCTCCAACTTTTTCACCTTCTTTCATCTTGGCTCCAAAGAGCTCTTTCGATATCTTATATGGAGTAGTACGACTATGCTCACCACAGAGCTTCACCATGTGTGCCGAAATAGCCCTCGCCGAGACTATTTTGTCGTGAGATCTCTGCAACTCATTTGTCATTGAGCCCAACATGTACCCACGAACCCGGACATCGTTTTTGACCCATTTTTCATGAGACGTGACTTTCTCCTCACTAGCACGCGTCCTTGCGGGTGCGGCTAGGATATCAGTATCCAATATATACCCCCAATGACTCCATATGAGGACTAACCTCAGATTTTGGAGCCAGTCCACATAGTTTGGACCAGTCAAAGTGTTCTTTTCAAGTAGTACAGATAATGGGTTGGTAGTCATAGTGAGAGAGATCATAAGCTAATAACTGCAGAAAAGTAAAAAAGCTTATTAGATTTAATTATAATTGTTGTTCCAAGTTTAAATTAAGGAATTTCAAAATAAACTTGGCTCCCACTACAGTTTTTGAAAATCCATACTCCCACTGTGGAATTCGGAAGTCATCGTTGGAAGGCTTCGTAGTGGTGATTGATTTTTTTTAATTAGATTAATAGGTTGTAACTTTTTGCTGGTATGTGGCCTAATTATTCTATTAAAGTAATGTTCAACATCAACCTATCAAATGGATGATTCAATTCCTTTGTCCATTTTTCATCAAATCTCAACCTTTTAACGATCTTATTACCTTTTAACGATCTTATTGATTTATGAATAATTTAAGTTCAACCCACTGACTATCTATTAGTCTAGCAATTGAATTTCACCTTGCAACCTTTTGCTGGTATGTGGGGTGAAATTTGTTTCAACTGATGGCATTTCATGCACTTAGAAAAATTCAAAATATATTTCAATATATAATCCCCATTGCTTAGGGACGATATTATATATTAAATATTATTTTAATTTCTCCTAAGTTCAGTTGAGGATAGGAGAACTAGCACCCTTTACTAACTTAATATTTTTCAAAGTGGGAGAATTTAAATTATTTATTAGGTCTCACTTTGTACATTAATCCATTTTATACTAAGCATACTAACATGGAGTAAATATAAATGAAAACAATCCTAGAAAGCTAACAACACACGATTCACGGACTTTAATCCTAGATTGAGACAAGCCAATGTCTCAATCGCTAATTAAAAGAAACTACACTAAAGCTTCCAAAGCTCCTTCTTGTATCTCCTTGGCTCGACTTGAATTTCTCCCTTGGGCCTATTCTATTTCTAACTATTACATTTCAATATGAACAACCTACACAAAAATTCTATAAAAAGAAAATAAAAATAGGCTCAAAATGGCCTTTACAACCCATCGAAAAGAAATACAAATAAAAACAAGTCTAAGTCCATGAATCATGTCTCCCATCACATAACATGTCAAACATGATATATCACATAACACACGAAAAACATATATGTTAATTTCTAATTATTTCAAATTCAATTATTGTTTTCATATTTTTGAGGAAATTACATTTATTTAATTCTATCCGAAAATTCAATTTTAATGAACTCCAATTAATTTTATATTAAAATATAATTTTAATGAAAATTAATCTCTAAGTTTATTAAAACTAATTTTATAATAGAAAGTATCCAATTTAATTCAAAGTCCAACATTAAGTAACATTAGATAATTTGGAACAATAAAATAAATAATCATTATTTATTTAAAATTATTCTCGGGGTACCCACAGGTCAACCCTGGTCGGTTTGACCGGCCCACGTGTTAAAAAAAACACACGGGCGAACTCGCTACAAAGCCCAACAGCACAACGGCATGGCCACTGTGCGGCCCATTCGCACACGACAACCCAGTTGTCAGGCTAATGGGATGGCTTTGCTAGGCCTACACATGGCAGACCAAGTCTGCTCGTGTATGGCCTAGCAGCCGGTGGCGGGTTTTGCTTCCGGAGATGGGGATTTCCGATCCCCATCTCTTCATGATTATTTTATCATATTAAAATTACATAAAATTCAAATTATTAATTTCTAACGAATAAAATAATTAAATTTCCTCAAGAATGCAAAAAACATGAAAATCATGCTCTAATAACATATTTACACGTAAATTACAAATGCCGAACCCCGCGTTTTAGCTCTAATACCACTATTGGGGAAAATTAACCAAAGGCAGCGGAAATGGTATTTTAAAATTTATTTGGATTTTTCCATGACAGGATCAATCCCGGGATTTATTCAGATGTATATACAATAAGGAAATCGACACTTTACCCGTTGAAGCGAAGTGGTTGGAGAAACTCAAGCTTTCGACTTCTTCAACTTCTTCGTGAAATAATCCGGCTGATTTTTTGATAATCCAAGCAGTCCAAAAGTGCTGCCTCTAAATTGTGTCTCCGAAAAAACTTGATTGAAAAATTCTCCTTCTTCTTAGCACTATAGCCGACGGCTAGGGAGAGAGGAAGAGGAGGAATTTTCATTCTTGTGGCTCAAGTGTTAATCAAAACTTATGACCTAGGTATTAACTAAGGTAATATATTTATATCACTTAAGTTATAGCCTTGGGCTCAAAAAGCCAAAAGTGGACACCCACTTGACCAACCTACTCAGTCTTGGTGTGCCTTTTGGTGCACCAATTTGAGCTCGGTCTAATCCTTTATTTAATTAATTAATTCAATCCATTTAATTAATCTAATTAAATAATAGATAGGATATTTAATTAATTTTATTTTTTCAAGAAATAATATATTATTTAAATTATAAATGAATTAACTTAGTTCTTCAAATAACTAATTCTATTTAATTAATTTGAAGTAGACAACACTTAAAATATTACTACAAGAAATATTCCATATTTTCTATCGATTTTTCCTTTTTAAGAGTGACTCTTTAGTTCATCTATAGTTGGCAATGGGAGGATTTCATTGAATGTGAGTCCCACCTAGCCAGTCAAGTGGTCCACATTGTAACCCAAATAAGATGAAATGATTGGATCATTTTACCTTTCCTATTATAAATACCGTGTGAATTCAAACTCTTCATTTCCTTATCCCGGTCAAGTGGGAGTCATGGTTTTACGTCAATCTCACTAACTTGACTCTATGCTATATTTATAATAAGTCTAGATCAGTGAATCCTTTGGACAAAGACTTTAAGATCTAACTTACTTATAAATGCATAAGATAATTCTTCGTTCACTTTCGAGGAAACGAATCTCTTAGTATGCATTTTATGCATATTTTTCATATATTTTCTTTATTCTTTTATTACTATTTAAGTTTAAATTATAGATATTTATTGTGATTTTTATTTTGATAGGTGAAATTTCAAAGAAGAAGAAAAAGGAAGAAAAAGGATGGAGAAAGAGGAAAGAAGGGACTACAAGTTATTTTAGAGTGAAGTAAGGAGAGAAAATCCTAAGTTTTAGGAGCTTTCCTATTTTGAAGGAGTGTTATTAGTGTTTTATCTTATTAAGGAATTAATTTCCTTATTTCATTATAATTAGAGTTTTATTTAGTTAGGAGTCTTTTAGCAAGGCTTATTTTATGAGATATAGCTGGAATTTTTATTGGCTCCTACACTTTAACATTATACATGCTTTTTACCAAGGAGAAGAGAAATATTCTACGTTTTGCTTCCATTGAAGATGTATTGCTTAAACTCAAGTTCTAGCCGAGGATATTTGAAGTTTTAATTCTACAAAATTTGTAAGATCTAATTTATTCTTACTCTTTCTTTGTCCTTGAATATTTACATATTCTTTGTGCTTGATAAAATTAATTAATTGGGTAATTCGGCCGGTTATTTAATTGTTGGAATAATATATAGCTAATTAGAATCCCAAATCCATAATTGTTTGGTTAATTCTAATGTTGGTAGCAATTAATAACGGTGATTATGGACAAGTTTTCGATTGTTATTACGGGAATATGTAATCTAATTTAAATAAACCGAGCTTGTGTGTTTATTAATTAGAATTGGTGTTTCTCTAATCCTTAAAGCTATTGTTGAGTTAAATCTTAAGAGCTTGTTTAGGGTTATTCAATTAATAAGGAAAATAATCAAAGAGCTTGTTTTGATTATCGATTAAATAAGGAGAAACGAGGTTGTTAGAGCTTGTTAACGACTATAGCCAATTTATTCAATAATATCGAATTATCTTTGCATTGAGGATCAAATTATAGAATTAAAATGGACAAAATTCCTTAGGCTAGAATCTCACCACATATTGATTTCTTCTATTTGATTAATTTTGTATCTCTTGATTTTAATAATTTTTGTTATTTATTTTAATTTTTAGTTTAATCGATTATTGAAAATTCCCCCTCTTTATTTTAATTTTAGTAATTTGAGAAATAATCTAAACCAACCTGCTCACTACTATCTGCAAAATTAGGAATAGGAATTATTTTTGTAGGTTCGACACCCAACAAATTTTGGCGTCGTTGCCGGGGATTGGTGCCTTTAAATTTATTTCTCATTATAGAATTAATTTTTGTTGCCTGGCCAGTTTTATGCCTCGATCTCTTCGTACTGGTGAACTTCAATACGATTCTGAAATTGAGAAAATAGCTCGCCGACTACGAAAAGAAACCAAGCAACGTGCTCAAGGAGTCTCATCTACTTCATCTCCTGGACTAAACTTAACTTTGGAATTGAGTGATACATCCAGTGATTCAGAAGAGGAACTTGAAGTCATGGCCAACGCTAATGAGAGAACTATAAGGGAGTTAGCCATGCTAAACATGAACCAACAACCTCTTTGCATTCAATATCCCACCCATGAGGTAGATTTTGAATTAAAATCTGGTCTTATTCACTTACTTCCTACTTTCCGTGGTCTTGAAGGAGAAGATCCCCATAAAAACTTGAAAGGATTCCATGTGGTCTATTCAACGATGAAACCAAGGAATGTCACTGAAGACCAAATCAAACTCAGGGCTTTTCCATTTTCACTAGCTGACAAAGCTAAGGACTGGCTCTACTATCTACCCTCTGGTTCAATCGAGACTTGACCGAAATGAAGAAATAATTTTTGGAGAAATTCTTTTCCGCCTCACAAGTTGCCAACATAAGAAAAGAGATATGCGGGATTAGGCAAATCAGTGGAGAATCATTGTATGAGTACTGGGAGTGGTTTAAACAACTAGTAACCAGCTGTCCACAACACCAAATTCCTGAACAACTTCTAATCCAGTATTTGTATGAAGATTTATCAACAACGGAGAGAAATATGATAGATGTTGCGAGTAGAGGCGCACTGGTACACAAAACTCCCACAGAAGCAAGAAATCTAATCTCTAACATGGCTGCCAACACCCAACAGTTCAGCACTCGACAAGATACTGCACATAAAGGGGTGAATGAGGTGAATTTTGCATCAATGGATCAACGTTTGGATGATTTGACCTCCCTGGTGCAAAAATTAGTAGTAGGCAATACACAGCGAATGAAGGCATGTGGTATTTGCTTCAATCCTAGTCATACTACCGAGGTGTGTCCTACACTTCAAGAGGATCCACACGAACAAGCCAATGTTGTTGGATTTGCGGGAGCTCCACAAAGAAAGTATGATCCCTTTTCCAGTACCTACAATGTTGGGTGGAGGGATCATCATAATTTGAGTTATGGTCCACAATCTACTGGATTCCAACAATCGTATCAATCCAGACAACAAGCACAACCACCTTAGCCATCCTCCAACCCACAAGGTATGTCCCTAGAAGAAATTGTTAAATCATTAGCAACTAACACACAACAATTTCAACAAGATATGAGGACTACTATACAACATCTGGAGAGTCAAATGAGTCAGTTAGCCACAACTGTGAATGGGTTGGTTTCCCAAAGCTCGAGTAAACTACCATCTCAGCCTGTGGTGAACCCGAGACAAAGTGCTAGTGAAATCACCTTAAGAAGTGAGAAAGAGCTGAAAGAACCCGAATTGGTTTCCAAGCGTGAGATAGAAAATGAGTTAGAGAAAAAAACCGAAGAGTCTAACCCCACTGAAGTGCGAAAAGAGCAACCTAATTCAATGGTGATACCTCCCCCGTTCCCTAATCGGTTTGCAAAATCCAAGAAAGAAGAGCAAGAAAGAGAGATATTCGAGACCTTCAGGAAAGTCGAGGTAAATATTCCACTTCTCGATGCCATCAAGCAAGTACCTCGTTATGAACAATTCCTCAAGGAATTATGCACGACTAAGTGAAAGCTCAATGGTAACGAGAAGATGCATGTGGGAGAAAATGTATCTGCTGTTCTTCAAAAGAAATTACCTCCAAAATGCAAGGACCAAGGTATGTTCACTATCCCCTGTAAGATAGGGAATATGCGAATTGAAAAAGCTATGTTAGATCTAGGAGCTTCTATTAATGTCATCCCTCATGCTATATATGAGTCTTTGAATATGGGAGAATTAAAAGAAACAGGCGTCATTATTCAGTTAGCTGATAGGTCTAACGCTTACCATGATGGTGTTCTTAAGGATATACTAGTTCAAGTTAATGATTTGGTTTTCCCTGCTGATTTTTATGTTATTGATATGGGTAAAGATAAATCTAGTAATTTAGCCCCTATTTTACTTGGAAGACCATTTCTTAAAACATCTAGGAATAAAATCAATGTTCATGATGGTACACTTACTATGGAATTTGATGGTGAAATCATAAAGTTTAATATCTATGATTCCATGAAGTACCTCTTTGATGATCAATCTGTATTTGGTTTGGATGTTACTGACACTTTGATACAACGAGTATTTGAATTGGAGGATGATGATCCATTGAAAGTAGCTCTATATGATGATGGCTCGGAAGGGGTCGAAAGAGAGTTTGGTTTAAATTCTGAACTACAAGAAGTAATTTCTGAACTCAACTCTCTCAATTCTCATACGTATAATGTTTCTCATATTGAATTACTCGTGCCTAGTTATAAACTACTCCTTCTATTGTACAGGCACCGAAATTGGAACTCAAGAAGTTGTCGGATCACCTCAAGTGCCTATTTTTAGGAAAAGACGAAACACTTCCTATGATTGTTTCTAACAAGCTGAGTCCTTTACAAGAGGAACAATTGATTCAATTTTTGAGAGAGTACTAGGAAACAATCGGTTAGACCATAGCAGATATCAAAGGCATTAGCTCGGTTGTTTATATGCGTAGGATATTAATGGAAGAAGCTTCTAAGCCTTCAATCCAAGCTCAACGGCAATTAAATCCACCGATGATGGAAGTTGTAAAGAAAGAGATTCAAAAACTCGTAAATGCAGGTATAATCTATCTAATCTCGGATAGAATGTGGGTAACTCCGGTACAAGTGGTTCCAAAGAAAACAGGTATAATAGTTGTCGAAAATGCTAAGGGTGAGTTGGTTCCAACCTGAGTTCAAAACGGATAGAGAGTGTATAGATTATAGGAAGCTGAATCTGCTACTCGAAAGGACCATTTCCCCCTCCATTTTATTGATCAGATGTTAGAACGGTTAGCTGGTCGAGCTTATTTCTGTTGTCTTGATGGTTATTCAGGTTTTCATCAGATTCCGGTGGTACCTGAAGACCAAGAAAAGACAACCTTCACTTGCCCATTCGGAACCTTTGCCTACCGGTGTATGCCTTTTGGTCTCTGCAATGCTCCAGCAACATTTTAAAGGTGCATGGTTAGCATATTCTCAGAATTTGTTGAAGACATCATATAGGTATTTATGGATGACTTTACTATTGATAAGAGGCATTTTTACGTGTTTTTAAGCCCCTTTGCGTTTATGTCTTAGGTTCATTTATCGCTTGATTCTTGCCACATGTGCGTTTAATTCGTGCATTAAGTGATTTCAGGTCTTAAATGGATACAATCAAAGAACGGGATGAAAAATGACGTATAAAACAAGTTTAGGCCAAATTTCTATGCACCCCTACGCCTGGGCGCCGTATCTGCACCAGTTTCCACGTTCGAGCGATATTTTCTTATTTTTAGAGACCGAATTGGATGACGTTTCCTTCTACAAAGTTGTAGAACTATGTGTTAGCTTCAAATGAGGACTTGAATCATCCAAATCGGAGTTTTGTGGAGAGAGTTATGAAGGAAATACAATTACTGCGCCAGACAGAGGCAAATACTCCCAACATTCTGATTTGGGCGCCCGAGCGCCATAATTCCCGCGCCTAGGCGTGGCCACATCCGAGATTTGATTCCTTTCAGCCAAAAGATCATCATTTGATGGGGGAATGGAACATTTAAAGCCAAGAGGTCATCACATGTATGGGAGGGATGTCATAAGTATGTTTCTTACTAGATCTACTTTAGGGAATTTTATACTACTCACTTTAAGAGTAGTGGAGGACACACTAGGGGGGACATACACATGAGGGGCTGATTTGTGGTGGTCTTCTTAAGGATCCTAGGGGGCAATTGACCGAAACATCTTGGAGAGGAGGGAGAGAGAGGCATTTTTGATCCATCACTTTTCACTCATCATCATTCATCACCATATTTCTTCATCACTTTTGGAGGGGAACAAAGAGGGAGGAGCTAAGGATTGAAGATCAAGAGCAAAGATCCATCATCAATCAATTGAGGGAGTTTTAATTATTTGCATTTACATGTTTATTTCCATGAGTATGTATATGTTTGTATTAGATTTTCTTAAGGCTTTGATGAGAGGCTAATATTGTAGAACTAAGGCCATGTGAAGGCCAAATTTATGAATCAATATATGTGAAGTTGCTCTTTGTATTAATTCTCCTATTGCTTTGTGTGTTAATTCTATGCTTTTATTCCAATCATGTGTTTGATCACCATATGCTTGCTATCTTGCCTAATCTAGTTGTTCGAGAGAAAATAGATTAGGGTGCAAGAGAATTAACACATCATCCGAAACAAATGAGGGATTGCCCTAGAAATAGGTAAAGATTCCCGGGTGTTGTTAGCCGGATTCGTTCGGGGAAGCTCTAGAACGTTAATGCGTGATTTTTGATTAGATTCTCGGATAGACATATTTAGAGAACCGTCAATTAATCATAGGATTATTATGTGCCGAGACATCGGGTAATAGTTAATTTAGGAGTTTCCACCAAAGCAATAGGAGTCTAATAATTCGAAGAGTAGTTCATATATATTGACGAGTAGATTTGGTTGTAGCATGTGCCTTAGTCATTTTATCATACGTGAGATTTAATTCATAGCTTGTTCCCTCCTTTGATCTTTCGTTTACTTAATTGTTTTCCTCTTGCTTTACTTTAATTGTCTTTTCTTTCATTAAAATCATAAACTAGAATTCAAGTCTCCGTGGTTCGACAACCCGGACTTTTTGTCCACTTATTACTACACACGTCTAGTGCACTTGCTATCATAGCACGTTAAGTTTTAGCGTGTCAAGTTTTTGGCGCCGTTGCCGGGGACTTGTTTATTTTAGTTTTTGATTTTTGTTTACATTTTTTCATAATTCTTAGTTTTCGTTTATTTCTTGATTTTCTTTTATTTTCGTGTTTAGTCTAATTTTGTTCTTGTATTTAATTGTTAGGTTCTTGAGGTGCATGACCCGCTCCTCAAGCAAGCCTCTATACGAGTTGGAGCCCGAAATTGAAAGAGTTCTTAGGACTAGTAGGCGAGCAAGAGAAATGGCCAATAATCTCAACCAAAACCCAAATGGAAATTTCCCGGACATGAACTCACCGGAAACTAGGGAGTGGTTACAAGGTGTTCTACAAGCCATGCAAGCGGTACCTCCTCCACAACTCCCGTCGGTTCGGGGTAGCTTACCACCTAGGGTCCATACCATTCCGGGGCCCGTAGTCGTGCCTAATTTCGTCACACCAAACTACCACATTCCGGCTCACATTTTTAATATGGTGCAAGGAGATCCTTTCTATGGAGAACCACACGAATCACCACACGCTCATTTGGAAACCATAGATGAGGCTCTTGTGACCATTCAATATCACCCACGTGATCTTGATGCGATTCGTCTAAGAGTCTTCCATTTCTCATTGAAGGATAGGGCGACAACATGGTACAAATCCTTACCTCCACAATCTATTACAACATGGAGTGAGTTGGTCGATGCCTTTTTAAATAAATTCTTTCCACCCTCAAAAATAAATGAGCTACGGAGTAATATAAAAGGGTTTAGGCAAAGGAGCAATGAATCTTTAGCCGAGGCTTGGGCTAGATATAAGGGCATGCTCCGTAAATGTCCCGATCATAATTTTGGGTTGAATGAACAAGTACTCCATTTCTATGATGGGGTTAGGTCACGTATTCGGCATAGACTCAACGCGGGTGCGGGAGGAGATCTCCTTGGGTTAGATTGTCAAAGTGTATGGGACAAAGTCGAACAGTTGGCCCGAGAAGACGAGCTTTACCCCGACGATGAAGAGGCCTCATCCTCTAAAAAGGTTGCTTGTATTGAGGAAGTAGTTGAGGAAGTAGTACTCTTGGAACCGGAGGTTGGCAATGTTAATTATGTGGGGAATCAAAATAAACCTCGGGTGAACTTTCATATACCCGAGAATTTTCCAAAAAGGCCCAACCCCGCACAGAACGCACAACCGGGGATCTATCAAGCTCCACGACCACCCTTCAATAACCCAACCCCGAGGCAAGGCAATTTCAATGGACAAGGTCAAGGTCAAGTGCAAATGCGACCTCCCACAATCGATGAGAAACTGGATGCTCACATGAAAAAGTCCGATACATCTTTCAACGAACTTCGGAATATGATAAAGGATATGTGTATGGAGATGAAGGATTTGCGAACACAAGTAGGGCAACTTTCTAATGCGGTTAACGGTAGAGCCCCGGGGACTCTCCCAAGCGACACGGAAAAGAACCCGAAGGCCCAATGCAATGCCATAGCCTTGAGAAGTGGCAAACAATTGGAAAATGACACTGCCAGCACATCCGCGCCCGAGCGCCCAGATATGCGCGCCCAGGCGCCAGAAGATCCGCGCCTAGGCGCCGATACACGCGCCCAGGCGCCGCCCACTATTTTTGTGCCAGCAGATCCGCGCCTAGGCGCCAATACACGCGCCCAGGCGCCAGAAGATCCGCGCCTAGGCGCCGATACACGCGCCCAGGCGCCGCACACTGCTTCGGTAGGTTTTCATCCGTCTAATCCAACGCTTTCTCCCCCTATCGAAGTTCGTCTCCCCTTCCCAAATGCTCACAAAAAGAAGAAAAAGGAGATGGATCCGAGCTTTCTTCGAATTTTGGCAATCCTTCGGGAAGTGAGAATTAATATTCCGTTTATTGACGCCATCCTCCAAATGCCGAATTATGTGAAGTTCTTCAAGGACATACTCTCCAACAAGCAGAAGTGGGAAGAGAATGAGACGGTGTGCCTCACGGAAGAATGCTCCGCCGTATTACTCAATAAATTGCCAACTAAGCTCCAAGATCCCGGGAGTCTCACAATCCCATGCACAATTGGATCCTTATCATTCAAGAAGGTGTTATGTGACTCGGGGGCCAGCATCAATCTTCTTCCATACTCACTGTTTAAAAAGCTAGGCCTTGGAAATCCCAAGCCGACCTCAATGAGCCTTCAACTAGCCGACCGATCGATCAAGAGGCCCAAGGGGATAATCGAAGACGTTATTGTCCAAGTCGACAAGTTTTATTTTCCCGTTGATTTCGTAGTACTCGACATGGAAGAGGATGTGGAAGTACCATTAATCCTAGGGAGACCATTCCTAGCCACGGGTAAGGCGGTAATTGACATTGCTAATGGTAAGCTTACCTCGAATGTGGGCGATGACAAAGTTACCTTTGATGTTTACAAAGTCCTTAAACATCCTTTTGATCATGACTCGTGTTATCGAATTGATACATTTGACCATTTGATCGTTGAGTATTTACAGGACAATACAATTGAAAATTCTCTCGAACAGAGTCTTATGAAATCCATGCAAGTGGACTCGGAGAAAGATGATCTAGTGGAAAAGGTTTTAAGCTTAGAGTACAAATCTTCCTCTCATTCGGGAGGATTCATCAAAGTTGATAGATCATTGTCAGGATCACCTCGCCCATCTATTGAAGAACCCCCTTCTCTCGAACTCAAACCCCTCCCCTCCCACCTTAAATATGTGTACTTGAACAATGACGAGACACTCCCATTGATCATTTCCTCATCTCTTTCAGGATCACAAGAAGAGCAATTAATGACGGTGTTGAGATCTCACAAACGGGCTTTTGGGTGGAAACTTGCGGACATCAAAGGCATTAGTCCAGCGATATGTATGCACAAAATACTTATGGAGGACTCCACCAAGCCTACACGCCAACCCCAAAGGAGATCAAACCCACAAATCCAAGAGGTAGTCAAGAAGGAAGTGATTAAACTGCTCGACTCAGGTATAATCTATCCTATTTCTGATAGTGCGTGGGTGAGCCCCACCCAAGTGGTGCCTAAGAAAGGGGGAATAACGGTAATTGAGAATGCGAATAATGAGCTTATCCCAACTCGTATAATTAGTGGGTGGCGTGTATGTATAGATTACCGTAAGTTGAATGATGCCACACGTAAGGATCATTTCCCCCTCCCCTTTATTGACCAAATGCTTGAACGATTAGCCGGGCATGATTTCTATTGTTTTCTAGATGGTTACTCCGGCTATAATCAAATTGCCATAGATCCTGAGGACCAAGAGAAAACCACTTTCACTTGTCCTTATGGCACATTTGCTTATAGAAGGATGCCATTTGGCTTGTGTAATGCCCCGGCCACTTTTCAAAGATGCATGATGGCTATTTTTCATGATATGGTTGAAGATTTCCTTGAAATTTTTATGGATGACTTTTCTGTTTTCGGAACAACTTTTGATATTTGTCTTGCTCATCTAAATGTTGTGCTTAAACGTTGTGAAGAAACCAACCTTGTTTTGAATTGGGAAAAATGCCATTTAATGGTCCGAGAGGGGATTGTACTTGGCCACAAGATCTCTCAAAAAGGGATCGAAGTGGACCAAGCCAAGATTGAGGTCATTGAAAAACTTCCCCCACCCACATCGGTAAAAGCTGTTAGGAGTTTTCTCGGGCATGCTGGTTTCTATAGGCGATTCATCTTGAATTTCTCTAAAATTGCGAAACCGTTGTCTAATTTGCTTGTTAAAGATGCACCTTTTGATTTCAATTCTTCTTGTATGCAGGCCTTTCTTGATTTGAAGGAACGCTTAGTTTCCGCCCCTATCATGTCATCCCCCGATTGGAGCTTACCATTCGAATTGATGTGCGATGCGAGTGACACCGCGGTTGGAGCGGTCCTTGGCCAAAGGAAGGAAAAGGTATTTCGAACCATTTACTATGCTAGTAAAACTCTTAACGACGCACAATTGAATTATGCCACCACGGAAAAAGAATTACTCGCCATAGTCTTTGCATTCGATAAATTCCACTCTTACCTCGTGCTAAACAAAGTGATAGTTTACACCGATCATTCGGCTTTAAAATATTTGCTTGCCAAGAAAGATGCTAAACCAAGACTCCTTAGGTGGATTTTGTTACTCCAAGAATTTGATTTAGAGATAAAAGACAAGAAAGGCACCGAAAATGTAGTAGCCGACCACCTCTCACGATTAGAGCTAGTGAATGATCCATTAGATGAGACACCAATTCGTGAGGAATTCCCAGATGAACACCTCCTTGCTATTTCTGAAAAAATTTCACCTTGGTATGCTAACTTTGCCAATTACATTGTCACGGGCCGTCTTCCCCCGGATATCACTTTTCATCAAAAGAAGAAATTTCTATCTGATGTAAAGCAATATCTTTGGGACGAACCCTTTTTATTCAAAGTTTGTGCAGATGGTTTAATTCGACATTGCATACCCGAAACGGACGTGCATGCTATCCTATCTCATTGTCATGATATGGCGGTAGGT
The DNA here is from genome assembly GCA_019426215.1 of Buddleja alternifolia. Classification (NCBI taxonomy): domain Eukaryota; kingdom Viridiplantae; phylum Streptophyta; class Magnoliopsida; order Lamiales; family Scrophulariaceae; genus Buddleja; species Buddleja alternifolia. Next base: position 135,767 of record WHWC01000138.1, on the reverse strand, counting down.
GGCCATTTTGGGCCTTCCAAAACGGTAGCTAAGATCCTCCAATCAGGTTTCTTCTGGCCTACTCTTGTTAAAGATGCACATCATTATGTCAAATCTTGTGATCGCTGTCAACGAATGGGGAACATCTCTAAACATCATGAAACGCCCTTAAATAGCATGTTAGAGTGTGAGTTGTTTGATGTATGGGGTGTGGATTTCATGGGCCCTTTCCCCAGTTCTTGTTCAAATAAATATATCCTCGTTGCGGTAGACTATGTCTCCAAATGGGTGGAAGCCGTGGCCTTGCCTACTAATGATGCTCGGGTTGTCACTCGTTTTCTGAAGAAACATATTTTTACTCGATTTGGAACTCCCCGAGCCATCATTAGTGACGGGGGCACCCACTTCTGCAACAGGCAGTTTGAACTTTTATTGACCAAGTACGGGGTGAAGCATAAAATTTCGACCCCATACCACCCACAAACTAGTGGCCAAGTGGAGGTCTCGAATAGGGAGATTAAGCGTATTTTAGAAAAAACGGTCAATGCATCAAGAAAGGATTGGTCCCTTAAATTGGATGATGCTCTTTGGGCTTATCGGACCGCCTATAAAACCCCAATTGGCATGTCCCCGTATCGTCTTGTTTTTGGTAAAACATGTCACTTGCCCGTTGAACTCGAGCATCGTGCTTATTGGGCCATTAAGTTTCTAAATTTTGACTCTCAAAGTGTAGGTACACAACGTTTGCTACAACTCAACGAACTCGAAGAATGGCGTCATCTTGCCTATGAGAACGCAAAACTCTATAAGGAGCGGACCAAAATGTGGCATGACAAACATATTCTCCCCCGGGAATTCCACAAGGGAGAGCGGGTGTTGCTATACAACTCTCGACTCCGACTCTTCCCCGGGAAGCTTAAGTCTCGATGGTCGGGACCATTTTTGATTTCCCAGGTCTATCCATCCGGCGCCGTCGAACTTACAACAGATAAAGGACATACTTTCTTGGTCAACGCTCAACGTCTAAAACCTTACTTAGGGATGGATGGGCCAAGAGACAAAGAGTCCTTCATCCTCGCGGACCCTTCGTGATTCTTCGCTTTCAGTCGAGCTAATGACTCTAAACTAGCGCTTCTTGGGAGGCAACCCATGTTTTCTTTCCGTTTCCTTTTCTTTTTCCCTTATTATTCCGTTTGTTGCTTTATTTTCTAACCTTACATCTTTGTTAGTTTGTGTTTTAAGTGTTTTGTCTCTTCCCTTTTGAAACAGGAAATGAAATTCGTTACAAAACTATTCAGAATCCCGCGCCCAAGCGCCGAGAAATCAGGCGCCTAGGCGCCCGACTCTGAAACGGGCGCCCAAGCGCCGAGAAATCAGGCGCCTAGGCGCCCGACTCTGAAACGGGCGCCCAGGCGCCGAGAAATCAGGCGCCTAGGCGCCCGACTCTGAAAGGGGCGCCCAGGCGCCGAGAAACGCCCGCCTAGGCGCCCGCATTAACAACCAAAGGCTCGAGGTAAGTTGTATCGCGCGCCTAGGCGCCCAAACACGCGCGCCTAGGCGCCCGATTCTGAATCTAACAAATATATGGGTAAAAAAAAAGGTCAAAATTCCCCAAAATCTTCACAACTCCTCTCCCACTCGAATTCCGGCGATTTCCTCAACATTTCCGGCGATTTCCTCAACATTTCCGGCCATTTCCACCGGATTTCACCGCCACTTCCATCAACATCATTCGTTGCACAAGAGGCTCGTCTTTCACATCGACTCGGTGCGAAAAGTTTGGGGATAAAAGTGATCGACACAGTGATTGCCATCCGTGGACTTGATTGCCTTAAGTGGACTCGGGTTTGCTTTTCAGCTTCCCTATGGTGACGTGTACTTTGCCCTTTTCTTTTTCAAACATTGGGGACAATGTTCATGATAAGTGGGGGGTTGTAGTATACTAGATCCAATATAGTCATGTTGATTCATGTTTTACATATTTCGGTCCAAGTTTGGTCAAGTTTGGGGGGTGCTGAACCTCTACATGTGAAATGTGTGCAATTTTAATTTATTTATTTTTTTTTGGATAGAATTTCAACCCTTCACTTGAGGTATTGAGCATGGTTAATTTGAATACATGGTATGTTTTCTCTATCAATTTGGTTTTTAATGGCTATACACATCGTTCCTTGCTTATGGGATCCTAACTAGACTAGATTAACCTTAAGATGATTCACATATGCACCTAAATCGAAGGTAGAGGAGTTGAGTGGGCAATCATTTTGAAACACTTAAAGGCTTGATCCCGGAAATATCAACTTAAAATTTTCACATGTGTTATGAGTTGAGAACATTAACTTTGTGTGCTTAATAATAATAAAAAGAGGTTGAACATTGGTATGACTGAAAAAAAAAAAAAAAAAAAAAAAAAAAAAAAGTCAGGCTTAATAGATACTGGGGGCGAAGAGCACCATGCCTAGAATACTGTACTATTTTGCTAATTTGAGCTAAGTTCAAGCCAATGTAAGTGTTAAGTGAATAAGGACCTAGTTTGATTTTGTGGCCTTTGACACTCGAGTGATTAAGCCCTTAGGAATGTCTCCACATTTGATACCCTAAAGCCATCTGGTTTAGGAGTTATTGGCCTAAAACTCGTTACACGGGTGTCATAGAAAGCCTAAGAGGATCAAACATTGCACATGGTCTAACCTCTAATGTTTCGAGTTGAAAGTGCATAAGATAAATCCGAAAGTAGAATGAAGTGATAAATTTTTAAGTGGCTATGAAGTTGTATTCAATTCTCATACCATGTGAATAATCAAAAGTTGATAAATATGGGGTTAATGTTTGAAAAGTGGTAAGAATGCCACTTGACTATAATACTTGAGATTTATTACACTACACCCTTAGGATGATCTTTTCAATGTTAAGGCGTAACATGAGCAAATGTGTGATGTGTATATATTTGTAATATGAGCTTAAACAGATGAATTCATACCATTGTGTGCTATTAATCATTGTAATTTACGTTGAGTGATCGGGTTGAAAATCTTTCGATTTTGTGGGTATATCGTCTGCAAACCCTCACGAGACTATAACTCGTCCTTTGAGGTAACTCAAAGGTTCAAAGGCTTGTTGCATTCGCTAAATGCAACCGTTTACTCCACGAAAGTGAGTTAGGTAGTTTTCTTTTTGTTTCTCTCTTTGATTGATGATGTTTCCTTATCTTAGAACTCTTATTGCTCGAGGACGAGCAATTGATAAGTGTGGGGGTGTTGATAAGAGGCATTTTTACGTGTTTTTAAGCCCCTTTGCGTTTATGTCTTAGGTTCATTTATCGCTTGATTCTTGCCACATGTGCGTTTAATTCGTGCATTAAGTGATTTCAGGTCTTAAATGGATACAATCAAAGAACGGGATGAAAAATGACGTATAAAACAAGTTTAGGCCAAATTTCTATGCACCCCTACGCCTGGGCGCCGTATCTGCACCAGTTTCCACGTTCGAGCGATATTTTCTTATTTTTAGAGACCGAATTGGATGACGTTTCCTTCTACAAAGTTGTAGAACTATGTGTTAGCTTCAAATGAGGACTTGAATCATCCAAATCGGAGTTTTGTGGAGAGAGTTATGAAGGAAATACAATTACTGCGCCAGACAGAGGCAAATACTCCCAACATTCTGATTTGGGCGCCCGAGCGCCATAATTCCCGCGCCTAGGCGTGGCCACATCCGAGATTTGATTCCTTTCAGCCAAAAGATCATCATTTGATGGGGGAATGGAACATTTAAAGCCAAGAGGTCATCACATGTATGGGAGGGATGTCATAAGTATGTTTCTTACTAGATCTACTTTAGGGAATTTTATACTACTCACTTTAAGAGTAGTGGAGGACACACTAGGGGGGACATACACATGAGGGGCTGATTTGTGGTGGTCTTCTTAAGGATCCTAGGGGGCAATTGACCGAAACATCTTGGAGAGGAGGGAGAGAGAGGCATTTTTGATCCATCACTTTTCACTCATCATCATTCATCACCATATTTCTTCATCACTTTGGAGGGGAACAAAGAGGGAGGAGCTAAGGATTGAAGATCAAGAGCAAAGATCCATCATCAATCAATTGAGGGAGTTTTAATTATTTGCATTTACATGTTTATTTCCATGAGTATGTATATGTTTGTATTAGATTTTCTTAAGGCTTTGATGAGAGGCTAATATTGTAGAACTAAGGCCATGTGAAGGCCAAATTTATGAATCAATATATGTGAAGTTGCTCTTTGTATTAATTCTCCTATTGCTTTGTGTGTTAATTCTATGCTTTTATTCCAATCATGTGTTTGATCACCATATGCTTGCTATCTTGCCTAATCTAGTTGTTCGAGAGAAAATAGATTAGGGTGCAAGAGAATTAACACATCATCCGAAACAAATGAGGGATTGCCCTAGAAATAGGTAAAGATTCCCGGGTGTTGTTAGCCGGATTCGTTCGGGGAAGCTCTAGAACGTTAATGCGTGATTTTTGATTAGATTCTCGGATAGACATATTTAGAGAACCGTCAATTAATCATAGGATTATTATGTGCCGAGACATCGGGTAATAGTTAATTTAGGAGTTTCCACCAAAGCAATAGGAGTCTAATAATTCGAAGAGTAGTTCATATATATTGACGAGTAGATTTGGTTGTAGCATGTGCCTTAGTCATTTTATCATACGTGAGATTTAATTCATAGCTTGTTCCCTCCTTTGATCTTTCGTTTAATTAATTGTTTTCCTCTTGCTTTACTTTAATTGTCTTTTCTTTCATTAAAATCATAAACTAGAATTCAAGTCTCCGTGGTTCGACAACCCGGACTTTTTGTCCACTTATTACTACACACGTCTAGTGCACTTGCTATCATAGCACGTTAAGTTTTAGCGTGTCAACTATTCATGGTGATTCCTTTGACCCGTGTTTAGCTAATCTAGGAAAAGTTTTGAAAAGATGCATAGAGTCAAACCTTGTTCTGAATTATGAAAAGTGTCATTTTATGGTTGATCAAGGTAATATTTTAGGTCACATAGTGTCTTCTAAGGGTATAGAGGTAGATAAATCCAAGATAGATGTTATCAAATCTTTACCTTACCCCGTGAGTGTGTGGGAAGTTCGTTCTTTTCTTGGACATGCAGGATTCTACCAATGCTTTATCAAGGATTTTGCGAATATAAGCAGACCATTGTGCAACTTGCTTCAAAAAGATGTGGAATTCGAGTTTAGCAAAGAGTGTAAAAGTGCATTTGAAAAGGTATAAGATTTGCTAACTTCAGCCCCGACTGTGCAACCACCAAACTGGAATTTTCCCTTTGAGATTATGTGCGACGCCATTAATCATGTTGTAGGCGCAGTACTTGGACAAAGAGCGGGGAAAGCTGCACATGTCATCTACTATGCCTCACAAACACTTGACAGTGCCCAATGCAATTACTCGGCGATGGAAAAAGAACTCTTAGCTATTGTTTTTGCTTTAGAAAAATTTCGTTCATATTTGCTTGGTACTAAAGTGATTGTTTATTCTGACCATGCAGCTCTTCGATATCTACTCACTAAGAAAGAAGCTAAGCAGAGGCTCAATAGATGGATCTTGTTGCTGCAAGAGTTTAACTTGGAGATACAAGATAAGAAAAGTGTTGAAAATCTTATTGTGGATCATCTAAGTAGATTGGTCTTGAGTGAAGAACCACTGCCCCTACGAGATGAATTTCCTGACGAGCATCTCTTTGTTACTCAACTAACAAATCCATGGTATGCTGATATAGTTAAATACTTAGTTACTAAGACTTTACCTGACGATTTGTCTAGAGCTCAAAATAATAAAGTAAAGAGTGATGCTAAATATTATGTGTGGGACGATCCTTATTTGTGGAAATATTATTCTGATCAAGTCATCCGAAGGTGCATACCTAAGACTAACACTCCCTCCATCCTTAAATTCTTCCATTCATATGCATGTGGAGGGCATTTTGGTCCCAAACGCACTGCTCTTAAGGTGCTTGAAAGTGGTTTATTTTGGCCAACTTTGTTTCAGGATTCTTATATGTTTTGCAAATCTTGTGAAAATTGTCAAAAAAACGGGTAACTTAGGACATAGAGATCGAATGCCCCTTAATCCTATACATGTGTGTGAAATTTTTGATGTGTGGCGTATCGATTTTATGGGTCCCATCCCCTCTTCTTTTGGAAATAATTACATACTACTTGCTGTGGATTATGTTTCAAAGTGGGTTGAAGCCAAAGCTACTAGAACTGACTGTGCTAAAGTTGTTGTAGATTTCGTCAAGTCTAATATTTTCGTTAGGTTCGGAACACTAAGAGCCATAATAAGCGATCATGGGACTCACTTCTGCAACCGAGTGATGGAGGCTCTACTCAAGAAATACGATGTCACTCATCGAGTTTCAACCACCTACCATCCACAAACAAATGAGCAAGCTGAGATCTATAACCGAGAAATCAAGTCTATACTCGAGAAGACAGTCAGTCCAAGTAGGAAAGATTGGAGCACGCGACTCGACGATGCTCTATGGGCATATCGCACAGCCTATAAAACACCCATCGGTATGTCCCCGTTTCGTCTAGTTTTTGGTAAGCCTTGTCATCTTCCCGTCTAATTGGAACACAGAGCATATTGGGCGATTAAGCATTTCAACATGAAATTGGATGATGTTGGTGTCATAATGAAGTTACAATTGCAAGAATTGGAAGAAATCCGGAATGATGCATAGGAGAGCTCAAAAATCTATAAAGAGAAGACAAAAGCTTTTCGTGATAAGATGAACTCAAGAAAGAATTTTGTCGTCGGACAAAAAGTTCTTCTTTTCCATTCTCGACTTAAATTATTTTCTAGTAAGTTGCGTTCACGTTGGGTTGGACCTTTTATTGTCGTTAACGTTTTTCCCCATGGTACAGTTGATATCCCAAAGTCCAACTACTGGAAAAATGTTTAAAGTGAATGGACATAGCCTAAAACCTTTCTACGAATGATTTCAAACTCACAATGTGGAAGAAGCGAACCTCGAACCTCCCAATTACACCACTTGAGCGTGACTATGTCTAGCCGAAGATGTTAAAGAAAGGCACTGCTTGGGAGGTAACCCAAGGATTTTACCTTTTCTCGTTTCTTTATTTTATGTTTTTATTTATTTTTCATCGTTTGCTTTGAGGTAAAACATATTTAATCTTAGTCATGAAGAAAAAATTGTGTTGAATTGACAGATTACAACTTCAAATTAGACGTGCCCACGCTCTATTCAAAGTTGTAAGCTGCTTAATTTTACACAATTTTTACAAATTACAACTTCAAATTAGGCGTGCCTACGCTCTATTCAAAGTTGTAAACTGCCTAATTTTTTATTTGCACAGATTACAACTTCAAATTAGGCATGCCCACGCTCAATTATAAGTCACGCCTTGCCTTGAAAAACTTCACCTCTTAGTCAATTTATTCACATAAAAAAAAATTAATTAAATAAAAAATCAATTTTTTTTTCTTTTTAGCAAAAATTTCTTTTCTTTTCTTCTTCCCCCCTTTTCTGCCAACACAAAATCCCTAATTTCATTTTCTTTTCCCGAAATTTCTTTTGTAGCAAGACCTCCATCTCCACCATCATTGAAACTTGATACTCCATCACCACCATGGGAAAATCCCAAGCGCCGATGTCCACCACCAAGTCATCCACTGCGGCTCCGCACGCTAGCCAACCTCCGTCATCCTCCAAACGCGACGCCGCCACTACTGTCCCTCTGCCCCGCGTTAAGTTGTGCCACCGGAACCCCACGCAGAAGATCCGGCGAAACTCCACAGCGAATCCACCACCGGTCGTGACCCTTTACTGCGATTGGACGGCCTCCGCACCAGATCTAGCCACCGCATCACAGCCACCAACCAAATCTGACGCCTATGCTCCGTCATCGACGCTGATCACCATCACAAGTCTGCCGCCAGAAGCAGCCGCTGCTCCGCCGCCGGCTGCTAAACATGCCGACCATCCTCGGTCGTCTTCTCCGACAATTTCTTTGGGGTCCAGTTCTTCGAGCCAAAGTCTAAACGATTCACCACCACAACGATCTCGTCCAGGTATGGGTAATTATACCATCGAGTTCAACACTAGGTAATTATAATTCTTTCAAATCAAAAATTCAACAGAAAAGGTATACTGATTTGTGTCGTTATACAATTATTCCAGGTAAATGTGTTGATTTTGATGCTCTTACTGCTTTGAATATTCGTGATGAATATATTGAGTTGGTTGATGGAATTGGGTGGAGTGGATATTTTTATGTTAAACTCCCGGCGTTTGTCGAGCTTACGAGGGAGTTTTACACCACGTTTAAGTTCAATAAACCAAATGATTTAACTCTAACTAGCCCCGGTGTTGTCAAATTTAGATTGATGGGCAAAGAGTTTTCTTATTCGATTAATCACTTTAATGTGGCTTTGGGCTTTGTTGATAACGAATATGTTCAAACTGAGCATAAAAACTGTAGTTGTGATTATTTGTGTGATTTTGGCCATATTTCACTTTGGAATACTATTTTAACTGATACAACTTGCTATCACCCGAGTTAGTCTAAAAGTCCTATTTTGAAATATATCCAACATTTTTTGGCTTATAATTACTCGGGTAGGAAAGATAGTTCTGGCAGTTTCACTAAAGTTGAGTTCTATTTCATTTGGTGTATGCAAAACAAAATCAAAGTTAATTTGCGCATTTGGCTAGCCACTCAATTCCAATCTGCCTCGAACAAAAAGCGTCTTATCTTAGGTTCTTATATTACACAATTAGCTGTTTCTCTTAAATTGCTTGATTTGAGTCGCACTAATATGCACATTGCTTGTCACATGGAACCATTGGATATTGATTGCTTGCATAGGATGGGAATAGTGACTCTCAACCACGGACGTGCTACGTTTACATCTCCGAGACCCACATTGCAACCAAAAAAGCAAAAACACCGTGATATGGAGGAGTCACCGAGAGACACTATCTCCTCTACTCCCGAGACCTCAGACATGCCTTTTTTCTACCGCCACTTTGAGGATTGTCTCAACCATATTGGATCTAAGTTGGACCGAATCCTTACTCACTTCCATATTCCACCGGATTGATCTCGGGTTCACACATCTACGTTTAGGGGAGTTCCATTCCTTTACCTCCAATTTTTTTATTCCTCTTATGCTTTCTATTTTTATACATTGAGGACAATGCATGTAATAAGTGTGTGGAAGGTGGTTAAATCCTTTGTTGTGATGTGTGTTGTAATTCTCTTAGTGTGCAACGAGTTAAGTGAGTGTAATTTTTTTTTTTTCGAAATATCAATTCTTTTGATTTGAAAAATTTGTTGAAATTCATGAGAGAAGTCAAGCATGCTTATACCATTACAATTGTTAAAGTACATGCTTCTTTGAGAAATTTATGGAAATTTGTAATCCAGAATAATTATGTATGTAATATTTGACTCGAAAAAAATCCTTTGATATTTTCTTAGGTTTAAATTTTGGTACAATTAAATCGATGATGAATTGAATATAAGGGCATTAAGGCCCTATGAAGTAGTTTGTGCTTAAAAGGTGTATGATATAACCTCTTGTAGCGCACAGGGCTAACTACACTGAAGGGATTAAGGCTGAGGAGTTTTCAAGCTTGATAACCTAAGGCCAACTGGTCTGGGATTTATCGGCCCAAACCTGCTACTGTGTTAGTATCCTAATAGGGCTATAAAGAGGGTATCAAATATTAAATGATAAATGATAAACTTATTGAGTAACTGGGTGCATTCATGACCAATGTTTGTATTCGTGTCAAAAGACAAGTTATTGCTTAAGTAAATAAAAGTATAATATTGGTTCTAATTTGTTATTAAATGCTTGAGGAGATAGAAATGGAAAATGCGAGTTGAATGTTGTATACGTGATATTGTAGTCAAGGATTTTTGTGAATTTTTGAAGAGTTTGTATGGATACGAAAGTGACAGTTGAAGCATGGTTGACATCTTTACAGAATTTTATAAATATTTTTGATGATAGGGGTTGATGTTTGGAAAAATAAGTTTCTTTGACTTGCTTGTTGTACACTGAGAGGTCGATTTTGTGGGTATCGTCTGCAAACTTTCACGAGACACAACTCGTCCACTAGGGTAACCTAGGGGTTTAAAGGCTTGTTGCATACGCTAAATGCAATCGTGATACCTACGAAAGTGGTTAGTTTTAGTTGTTTTTGTTATTTTTCTTTTTCTTTATTTTTGAGTCTTTTGTCTTTGCACGGGGACGTGCAAGAGTAAAGTGTGGGGGAATTTGTTAGTATGCATTTTATGCATATTTTTAATATATTTCCTTTATTATTTTATTGCTATCTAAGTTTAAATCATAGATATTTATTATGATTTTTATTTTGATAGGTGAAATTTCAAAGAAGAAGAAAAAGGATGGAGAAAGAGAAAAGAAAGGACTACACGTTATTTTAGAGTGAAGTAGGAAGAGAAAATCCCAAGTTTTAGGAGCTTTCCTATTTTTTAGGAGTGTTATTAGTGTTTTATCTTATTAAGGAATTAATTTCCTTATTTCATTATAATTAGAGTTTTATTTAGTTAGGAGTCTTTTGGTTAGGCTTATTTTATTAGATATAGCTGGAATTTTTATTGGCTCCTACACTTTAACATTATACATGCTTTTTACCAAGGAGAAGAGAAAAATTCTGCGTTTTGCTTCCATTGAAGATGTATTGCGAAAAACTCAAGTTCTAGCCAGGGATATTTGAAGTTTTAATTCTACAAAATTTGTGAAATCTAATTTATTCTTACTCTTTCTTTGTTCTTGAATATTTACATATTCTTTGTGCTTGATAAAATTATTGTTTCAATTAATTGGGTAATTCGGCCGTTTATTTAATTGTTGGAACAATATATAGCTAATTAGAATCCCAAATTTGTGCCCTTGTGCGATGCGGCCAGGCCGCGTTGCGTGTCATCAGCCACCGGGTGGGGCTCCGTCGCTGTCCGGTGGTTGAGTTTCGACGGTGCCGCCACGGCTCCGCCTCATTTTTTCCAACCATGCAATTTTAATCATCAAAACCCAATTGTTTAAACATGCAAATTAATAAATCAAAACACCCAATATATACGTTTTTGCATACAATATGAACAATACATAATCATAAATTCATATTCATCAAATAATACGAACATATAATCGCATGAAAAATATCAAAAGCAATGAATTTGGCTCTGATACCACTGATGTGAATCGTTCTAGCGGATAAAAAATTTATTCGATTCACATACCAAGATTTAATTCGTGCTTTGATATTTTACAAACACAAAAAAAAACGAATTAAAGCGAAGATGAGTAATTCAATTACCTTTTGACAAATTAATTCTAGCCAAGCTATCTCCAGAAGCAATGATTGGTTCCTTCCTCTAGATTATGACGCAAAGACGATCTTCGTTCTTGAAGCTCCGGTCTCCTCACCTTAGACAGGGATGGACGGTTAGGGCTTTATGGGAGGAAGAGAGTTTTTGTGTTTTTACGTTTTTTTTTTCTAAGATAAAAGTATAAGTGAAGTTATGATTTTTTTAATTAACCAACAAATGATCAAATAAAAATCACATCCAAGCCTAGCAAGGGAGAGGGGCGGCCGAAATGGCCTTTAGGAATAGGGTCACCGGGCCTCATCCAATTCCAAGCCCAGTGTTAAATATTTAATTATAGTCCAAGTCCAATTCAATTGACAACTAATTAAATACTCCACATTTTTAATTAATAGTATCTTATTATTAATTCTAAACTTAATAATAATAATACCACTAATATTGATTGAATAAATATATTTAATTCCAATAATTAAATATACATATATATATATATATATATATTATAATCAACATATCCCTTTTAATAATTTCCACTCTAAGTGAAATTACCAAAACACCCTTATGAAGTAAAAACTCTTTTATTCTATCATCTTTATATAGCGCGACTCTCTAGACTCGTCCTGATTAGCATTGGGAGGATTCCAAGGATATAGTTATTACCAAGTGAGTCCCGTGAAGCTATACCGAAACCCAATCAAGTGCGAGATGAATACATCATCACGAATCTTTAAGTTACAATTACCATATGCGTATAAGCTCTTCACTGACACAACCCGATCAAGTAAGAGTCATGGAATGTCAACCTCATACAACTTAATACTGTACTATCTAATTATATTGATGTGAAATTACCATACTGCCCTTAGTATCCAATACAAGTCAGTTATTATTTGCTTTGGCCAAAGACTTCAATTTCACAACACTTATGACGTACAGATCGCTTCTCGTTTACTTTTGAGACAGTGAATTCCTTATTGGCAGTCCACTTCCTATTGTCGAACGCACCAATTGAATTGTACTTCGACGTCGACCCCACCAACGGGTGATTGGGTCTAACTACTCTAATAACTTATTCAATGGTACGAGCACAATGTAAAGGACTCCTCAGGTCTAAAGCTCACTCATACTATCGTAACAGGTAATTCTTATCATTGACTGTCACCGAGTAAAAACCCATGTGATAGGATTACAAGGAGTTGTGTTCGAATATGTCAACTTCGTTAATCATATTCATGACACCAGCTCCCACTATCCAATCAGTGTGAGACTAGCACTTACTTGTTAAAGCAAATGTCGTACGAGTTGAATCTTAATGCCCAATTAAGATTTTTTAACTCGCGAACCATGTTTATAAGATCAAGCACTTAATTTCACCAGTGTTCCTACTTATCAAATAAGTAGTGGTGAGTACACCTTGATCGTAAGGACCTATTTGTTCAACACATTCAATGCCACAATTAGATTTATAAGAAAAAACTCAATGCCTTTTATTAATGAACAAAAACGTTTAAATCTAATTCCTCAATGGCATAGAGGGTATAACACATAACACAAAGGACTAACTTTCATCAAACCAATATGAAGGTATCTTAGATAAGTGATGAATCTTTCACTGTCAACACCAACCACCATATACAAGTTACTACACTCAATCATTAGTGCTCGTATACAGAAGAGTCCATGTGCAGTTAGTTAATATATAAGATTACCTTAAAGACTCAAGTTAACGAATTAATCTTACATTGTTGGAATCAAAAAACCGCTAACTCGAAATATACAATTAATTTCAATTTAGGATGTGTAAGTTAGGGTTATCAGTGAATTTGTTCTCAATAAGCACCTTAATATGTGCATTTGTATCAACCACACTAATGTTGATAGTACGAGACATTCTCTATAAGAATATGCATCATAGATGCAAGTTCTTTCAGAATTATCAATGTCCATCTTGATAACTCTATCACTTGGAAAATATTTAGAGATCATGACCTTGAAGACTTGTTTTATGATATATATCCTATGTGATAACAAGTCTCATAGCTATGTGTGACCTTAAAAGACTTCATCCAACAAATATGAATAGCAATTGAGAGATGAAAAAATGCCTCTTAATAAAATTCTACGACCCATCTTTTAAATATGTCATTCCAATACATTACGAGAAAGTGGCTTAGTAAGTATATTTACTAATTTACATAAATTTCGGGATAACCAAACCTTCAATTTCGATTTATAGAAATCATGGAAACTTATAAAAATATTATAATTTAGATGAAATTTTGAATATCTTTAATTAACGTAATTATGCATCTTTTACATTGATAATATTGCATATATATATATTAAAGTTTTTGAATAGTATGATTAAAATATTTTATCAAAGAATAAAATATGTAAGAATTGGTAGTAAAGTAATGACCAAATCTAATATAAACTCCATTGAACAAGGCACACTCTTTACGAGCAAGCTTTGACGAGACTATGATTTCACTTTTTATCATGCCTCTATGGCCTAGAAATAGTTTAGGATCACAACCTCTTTTTAGAACGTTCCACAATCGCCACCTCTATGTGCAATCGTTCCCATAGTCTTGAAATGATCATCATGACTCTATCAACTACGACGTCGATCTATAGATAAAGATAAAATTTCATATAAATGACTTGATATATAAAACAAGATTGTATCTCAAGTGTTCACAGGTTTGGCAGGGCCACTAAATGGCTAGTCGGGCACCTAATACTAACATGGGTATCATAGACTCGTTGATCTAATTTCACATCTTTCAAAAACATGAAGTTGAACATCATTTGTTGAAAGATAATATTTTAATCTTCTGGTAGTTTTTGTATATGGGTTTGCATCTAAAACTTTTATAGACTTCTTCCCAGTAGATTCAGATAAACTTGAATGTTGTACTATCTGCATTAAACATTTTTAACCCAACACATTTTAAGTATCAACAAAATACAACTGAAAATAACGAGGACCATTTTTACTTTGAAGTAAACCTAGTAGCTCATGATACCACATTCTATTTGCTCAAAAAGTGTGGGCACCTTGCTCGCAGATGCAAACTATTTACCTAATTTCAAACTAAACGATCTAAAAGAGAGTATGGAATCGAAAGCACGAATCATTTGATCTCTATGAAGCCAAAGAGCTTGTGAATTTTGTCCATTGTGATTATTTGCGCCTGCACTTGAAGAGGGTGCACGTATATTTTGTTGTTTTTGTAATTCATTAACATGTTGAGTACATTTTATTTTCTCATTCTCATTCAAGTTATGGTAATGAATTTGTTCACTGCAACTGAAACTGCAACTGCTTGAGAGCCAAGTATAGTTTATCCACCACTGCTCCTACGCCATGGTGAAAAGGCTAAAAAATTCCTATTTTTGCCTTTTTTATGACATAGCTAGGGAGCCATTATTGTCATGGGTAGAAGTGTTAGCTACCCTGGCGGATACCACAGGTAAGAGTGACCTATGACAATTGGCCATGGTTGTTGAAGTATGGTCATGGGTTTTGGCGATGGAAAAAACTGGTATTTGTTATAGTGAAGTGAACCTAAGAAACATAGTTTAAATTAGTTATTAGGATATTGTGGTGATGAAACCCTCGGGATTGTGCGCGTGGCGAAATAGATAATTAAAAATTGCACAATCCCTAAACATGGAATAGGGAATTCATGGAACCATCGGATTACGAAAACTGTCATCGAGTGTTTTCACGAATGCATATCTTTATGATGAACCAACACCAAAATATATAATATGTATAGCAAAAGCCTTTGGGCTTGTATGGTATTGTTTTCATTTCCAATTCTCATTTTCAAATTCAAAAATGAAGCAAAATGAGTTTTCAAATTTTCATTGATTTTTGTGTTAGAAATGAAAATATGTTTGGATGAGTTGTTAATTTATAAGTTGGAAATGAAAATATATTTGGATGAATGTAATTTTGTATGAATTTTTATACGAAAAGACGTGATGAGAATGAAAATATGTTTGGATGAATGTTTTCTTGAGATATAAATGGAATAAAAAAATGGTAATTTTGATTTGACATAAAACAAACATGATTTGTAGTTGATGTAGTTATTTATATTAATATATATATCTTCTACTTTGTATAAAGTAACCAAATAATACTTATACTACTCAATCGTTTTATACTACATACACATATATATGAATAATTTTTATACAAATAATTTTTATTCACATTTATCATGATTAGTTTAGCTATATCAATATTATTTTCTCCCAAAAACTACCACTGTGGTGGGGTTTAAGGCAAAACCCAATAACTGTATATACTATAGTCAATTATTTTACATCAAATTAGCAGATTAAACATGACCCACAAAATAAAATTACAAGGCCCTGAATGAAAAGAAATATGGGAGCCGAAAGTCAAGAAGATGGCAACCTCATAAAACAACTTATAAAAGACTATGAGTGAATCTTCTATGCAACAAATGTACTCGTTTTGCTGTCATTATTGAATGAACTCAATTAGCCGCAGATGAATGAATCTTCGATGCAAAAAAAAAAAAAAAAAATTTGAGAAAAAAAAGGGCAAAGGGTTATACTCGTTTTGCTATCAATATGAATGAAATTGTGGAGGTATAAAGCAGTAGATGACAATCGGTCCAAGAGAAAAAGAGGAGCCGAGGTGGAACAAGGAAAAAAATTGGGTGAAGACGAACAAAGGAGAAAGGAGAACAAAAAATAGGAAAGAGGAAAGTAACTGAAAATTAGGGGTTTAAGTGTGGATTCTCCCTAATTTACGTGAAAAGAATATTGCTGCAGATTGTAGACTTGATTTGAAAAATGAGAATTCCTTCTTTTAAGCAAAAAAGGACACTTCGAAAACTGCTGCAGGTGAGGGAGGGATTTGGTTTCAACTTTTTGGGCTTGGATTCTAAAAAAATTTCAAGTTTAAGAATCAAGATTATGGGAAAATAACTTTCGCCAAACATGTTTTGGGTCTCAAAAAAATTAAGAATTGGGATTTGGGTTTTGAAAACAAAACCATACAAGCCCTTTGATTCTACGGAGAGATTGGTTTTGCTCCAAACAATTCCCTTGACTTGTTTGTTTCTACGATCTAACTTTGCAAATCGTCTATAATTGTATCCACACCTTAGTTCGTACCTTTGATCTTTTCCACCAGTGCTAGCAAGGAGAAATCAACTATGGCTTCTAGAGAATGGGGCAACAATTATTTATATGGGCTCTAATGCAGAATAAAGAAGAAAGAAGAAGACAAAATACCAAAAAAATTCACACATCAAGGAGGCACCTGCACTTGGGGTTATTTATAACCCCATTACACGGCTATTGTAGGCGACTACTGCTAGGGTTTAAACCCTAGCAGTTTTCCTTTCGTTCTCTACTTCTGTTCCTTAATTAATTAGATCCTTCTATATAATTAAGATCCTTTTTTATTTAATTAATTAGATCTTTCCATATATTAAGATCCCTTCCATATTAATTAACAAGACCACTAATTAATTAACTATATCTTTTGCTTATTAATTAATTATGTTAGGTGTATGCCCTCAATGCCTATGAGGAATTAGATTGAGTAGGGCTTTGATAAGTTATTTGTACAAACTATTTATTGTTTCTATTTATAGAATAAAGGTTTTGATTTTGTTCATATAAATCTAATGGCATTTAAATATATTGAACAAATAAGTCCATGAGATTTGAAGATAGACTTTCCACCTCTTATGGTCAAGAGGAGGCACTGGAGTCAAGTGCTTAATCTCTTAAATCGGGAATTCGCAAGTTAAGGAATTTTAATTGGGCATTAAAATTCACCTGATATGACACCTACTTTGACAAGGAAGTGTCAATCGTACACTGATTAGATAGTGGGAGATGGTGTCATGAATATGATTAATGGAATTAACATATTTGAACACGACTCGCATTAATCCGATCACATGGGTATTTACTCTTTGACAATTAATGATTGGGATTAAGATTGCGATATTATGTGTGAAATTTAGACTTGTGGAGTAGTTTATAATGTGCTTGTAGTATTGGATATGTTATCAGAGTAGTTAGACCCATCACCTGATAGGTAAGGTTGACCTCGAAGTACGATCCACATGATGCATTCAACATTGTAAGATAACTTCCAATATGGGATTCAACGTCTTGACAGTAAACGAGTATGTGACCTGTACGATCATAAGTAATAGAAATTACAAAGTCTTTAGCCAAAGCAAATAAACTAATTAGTGATGGTCACTAAGGGTAGTTTGGTAATTTCACATTATTATGGTTACTCAGTACAGCATCAAGTTATATGAGTTTGACGTACCATGGTTCTTACTTAATTGGGTCATGTCGGTGAAGAGTTTATACACATATGGTAATTGTAATCAAGGTTCGTGATGACATGTTCATCTGGTATTCAATTCGGTTACGATTTGGTTCCACGGTGTTGGCTAGGTGACAACTTTATCCTTTGGAATCCTCCCATTGCCAATTGAAACGAGCCTAGAGAATCACGCTACGTGAAGAAAAGGAATATTTCCATGCTAAGGGTATTTTGGTAAAATCACATTAGATCTGATTGACTGACGAAACGGATGGCATGATTTAATTAAAGATATTTACGTGGATTAAATAAATTAATTAAATCATATTAATTCATAAGTTAAATTAATTGAAAATTAATTTATAAGTTGAATTAAATTAATTAGATTAATTTTAATTGGATTAAAGTAATTAATTAATTGTCAATTGGATAGGACTTGGATTTAATTAATTACACATGGGCTAAGATGAAACAAAGCTCGGAAGCCCATCCCAATAAGGCTTAGCGGCCGCCCCCTTCATTTTATACCAAGGGGTTCTGCTTATGTGATAAAAGAAGTTAGTCAGTGTCAGAATTCTACACAGAAGTCTTTGTTTCAGAATCTGACTTTGAGCCAAAGAAACCTAGAGCAATAGGAAAGACAAAATTCCCTCCCTCTCTCTCCAACTAGCCGCCGCTGCCATTGTTGTCAGGAGGAGATCAGAGCTTTTCTCAGAGAAATTTCTTCCGCGTGATTATCTAGAGGTAGAAGTCTGGGGCTGCTGCTGATTAATCAGAATTTTGTCGTCAAGAGTTCGATTACTCTCTTTCATAATACGTTCTTATTTCATTATTATTAATATCATGAATATCCCCAGATTCGATTCTCGGTGTGATTCGGATCAAAAAAATTATCCGCTAGACCGAATCACAACAAATTAGATCACTAATTAAATACTTAGTCTTCTCTCAATTTAATATTTTAATATTAAATCATAAGACTTTATTAATTAAGTCTGCTTAATTAATTTATTCAATTAATTCCAAATGATTAATTAATTCCCATTTATTTCACAAAGAATTGATTTAGCCAAGGTACTACACTAAGTTAAGTGTGTGACCCTTAGGCTCATTAATAAGCTAGCAATAGGTCTCATCCCCAAAGTCGATGCAATCCCCACATTGTCTCAATTAATTATTTAGCTAAATAATTAATTAGGTCTTAAACTAATTTCACCCTATTAATTCAAGGCACCTATTATTCATGGATCGATATCTACCAAGTTGCCATGACTTCCTAGGTATTAATATTGAACATTGAGCCTCTCCAGGTTGTGATCTTCACATGAATCGAATCCTTTCATCTTTTCCAGTCTGTAGTCTAGGTTTTAGGCGCCGGTCGAAGCCCTAATAACTCAAAAGTGATTGTGTTGGAACACTAATGACCCGATCTTCTAAACAGGGACCGCCACTTCCCCTTTTAAGACTTTGCTTTGTCCAGAGACTTTGTCTGTCATTTAGGTCATACAACAGCATAGGAAATACCAACCAACCTACCTTGGATGGATCCCATATCTAATGCAATCTGTTCCATCATTCTACCAAACTACACCCAACATATCCCATTTAGTGATTCTTCTGGAATCATGAAATATATCAAAGTGCAGTGGGCAACATTCATAGCAGTCATGACACCTTTTTTCAAAGGACTATTCTCACACCTACGCAACTGTAGGATTCCAAGTTCGACACGGAACCAACAAGGAATCCTAGCGGGTCGTTCAATCTCATACTCACCCAAGTATGGATCTTTGGGCATGCACTGACCCCAAGATCAATGCTCATGGAATAAGACACTCTCCCATGAGAATGACATACGCAAATAAGTCTTGATGAGACTATAATATCCCTTATCTCATAGTCTCTATGACTTGGAGTGGGGTTTTATGATCACAACCATCCAGAGCATTCCACAGTAGCCACTTCCTTATGCGAGATGCTCTCCTAGCTATATGTGATCCAATGAATCTTCATCTAAACTAATGACAGTATAAAAGATAAATAAAACAATTGCCAAAACCAGTTTGATATAATATAAAAAATACAAGATTTGCATAGTATTTACAAGCTAAAGACAAGCCAACAAATGGCTCGTTGGGCACCTAGCACTATCATTAGTTCCTTATATTAAGTAACAATTATATCTATTTCTAATACAAAGTAACATTGGTAAGTCCAACCGTCATCTTTGAATTGAAGCTTCCACGGTAGTCTAACTGGGTAAAAAGCATATTACCCGTGCTCTTAAAAAGGGCGAATTACCCATGCGTTATTAAAAAGAGTTGTTTATCCCCTTATAAGTGGTTGAAGAATCCCTTGTAGCTTTTCAGCACTGGTGAAGAAATCTTCTTCTTGAAATTCTGATCCGTGTAGTCAAAGTGTCACCACCTCTAAATTACCATGCAAAAATCTAGATAGAGTTTTTCCTCTTCCTCTTCTGATAACACGGCTAGAAGGCAGAGAGAGATGGGGAGCAATCTGTTTTTCAGGCTTGTGTGTTGTAATATATATTATGACCTAGGTTTTGACTTAAAGTGATATTTAAATCACAAGTCAAAACAAAGCTTGCAAAAATCCCATGTTGGACGCCAACTCGACCAAGGGCGAGTGCACTTAGTCAAGCCATGGCTCTTTTAATTACTTTTAATTAATTTATTTATTTAATCTAATTAAATAATAATTAATTAAATTGCCCAATTAATTAATTTTCTCCTCCAAGAAAATAACTAATTAAATAATTATTTAATTAAATAAATTAATAAAACCATCTAATGATTAATTAATTTATTTATCATAATAAAATTATCCAATAAATTAATTTTGGTATCAAACACCTAAAACACCCCTCAACACAAATTCTCTTAATTTTATCTAGATTTCATAAAGAGCGACTCTTTAGGTTCATTTCAAATGGCATTGGTGAGAAAACCAAGAATGTGGGTAACACCTAGCCAGCGATGTGGCCTACATCAAAACCTAAATGAAATGAATGATTTAATCATTCTTAACCTTTCCTATTGTGAATATTGTATGAGCAAAGCACCCCGAGCACTTTATGGGCTTAAGCAAGCACCCCGAGCATGGTATGACACTCTCTCTATCTTCCTTATTGGTAAAGGCTTTTCAAAAGGCAGCATTGATACAACGTTATTTAAAATTACCAATAACGAAGATATCCTCTTAGTCCAAAGTTATGTTGATGATATTATATTTGATTCTACTAACAAGCGTCTGTGTGAGAAATTTTCGAAAATGATGCAAGAACAATTTGAAATGAGCATGATGGGTGAATTAACTTTCTTCTTAGGATTACAAGTTAAACAACTCCCTAATGGCATATTTAATAACCAAGCTAAATATACACGAGATATGATTAAGAAATTTGGTATGGAAAATGCATCATATTCAAAAATTTCAATGAGCCAAACGCTTAAGTTAGATAAAGATGAAAGTGGAAAGAAAGTTGATATCACTAATTATAGAGGTATCATTGGATCACTTATTTATCTTACTGCCAGTAGACCTGATATTATATTTTCGGTATGCATGTGTGCACAATTTCAAGCTGATCCTAAAGAGTGACACTTAATTGCTACCAAGAAGATCCTTAAATACCTAAAAGGCACACAAAATGTGGGCTTATGGTATCCAAGGGACTCTCTTTTTGAACTAATTGGTTACTCAGATGCAGATTTTGCAGGATGCAAAATAGATCGTAAGAGTACTAGCGGTACATGTCAATTTCTAGGTGATAGGTTAGTTTCATGGCATAGTAAGAAACAACAATCCATAGCTACCTCCACAGCCGAAGCTGAGTATGTAGCTGCAGGAAGTTGTTGTGCAAAAGTGTTATGGATGAGGCAACAACTTAGAGATTATGGAATAATCCTAGGACCAACCCCCATTCATTGTGACAACCAAAGCGCTCTAGCCATGACTCAAAACCTTGTTCTTCATTCCAGAACCAAACACATTGACATTAGATACCATTTTCTTCGTTACCACGTTCAAAAGAAAGATATCTCCATGCACTTCATTGGAACTGACAAACAATTGGCAGATATCTTCACCAAAGCGCTCAACGAACAACGTTTTCTCACTTTGAGAAGTCAATTAGGTATGATTGATTTAAACGCTTAATCATTCTGCATCATACTTTATTAGACATATGATTTAGGGGGAATCCACTTGATTTATGTCTAAAAGAAGTTTTTTTTTTTGGTACAAACTATCAAATTTAGGAGGAACCTTAAAGTTGTACTTGACCATAACTGCAAGGGTCAATTATCAAAAATTTTAGATGCATGATCATCAACGCTCAGCATTACTTATGCATAAAATATTGGACGCTCAAACATAAAAAGACTTTTCAATCCTAAGCGTCTAATTTCCAAATGATATATCAACCAGTGGTATCAGTTGTGTTAAAGTTAGTGTCCGGCACACCAATTATTGGGCGTCATTCTATGTAATAGTAACTCTAGAGCTGAACAATCGTTTTCTTATAAATAAAGTCAATCTCTTTATATATGTGGCATGTCTTTATTCTTAAATTAGTTTTTACTTTGGCTTAGAATAAAGTCCTGAAGGATCACACATAGCTATGGGACATCATTGCTCATTGGGTGTGGCAGTGATGGAATATGTCTCGAAGGCTGTGATCTTTAAACATTGTTTCAAGTCGTGAAAGGGTTCATCGAGATAAAAGGATATCGATGCAACCCAAAAGACTTGCTCATACGATGCATACTCTGGTAGAAGTGTATCTCGTTCCATAGATACTGGCACGGTGAAAGCCAATGCATATATGAGAGTTTCCATTGTGGTAATGGGCGAACTGAACAACCCCATGGAAGTTCCTGAAATGGATTCCCAGTCGAATGTGAAACTTCCAGTGGTCTTGTAGTATAAGAGTACTCCTTTTGGACCTAAGATTCCATTGGATGTCTTATGCATAACCGCGCATGTTCTTGATTTTTTACATGATCACTTTAGATGATCGAATATGAGCATACTCAGACATGCACGTCTTACGTAGTAAGGCACATGAGAATCAAGAGGAATCTATCTCTGAAATTAGCCAGTCGGTTAATCTACTATGGTTACATAGTGAATCGACTTAAGGAATCTTCGGCCGAAGTATGATATCTAAAGAGGCATAGGGTTTCCTCGTTTAGATAGTCGAAGTTGATTTCACATGACGTGGGAAACATAGGATTGAATTAAGAGAACTTCGACCTTAGCCACTGCTCTAGATTCAATCGGGAGATTAGATAGAGAGATCTTACTTATGCGAGGATCAAGATCGCAAAAGGCGTATCTTTACTTTTGTTTTATCTAGGTCTTTGGGACCCTATGCTAGGTGGGCAACCGCGATTTGTAAGTGCCGAGAATTAGCTTGGTGACTAATTCGAGGCTTGATTAAATCAAAGGATTGATTTAATCTAGTACTTTCCATTTTTGGAAGGTACACTAGCACTGTGGGAAGGTGTACTTACTATAGAAACGAGCCTAAGGGCTCACACACTAACTCAAGAGAGTCACTGCTTGAATAGATGTGATTAATCAACTTCGAGGAAATTGAGGGAATTAGGAAAGTCTAGTACTTTCCTAATATGGAATATAAATTAATTGAAAGATTCAATTAATTTTACTCTTTTAATTAATCTTGTAGAATTAATTAAATTAACGGACCTAGTAGAGTCCAAGTATTTTATTTAATTGGGTGGAGCCCAAGTTAAATAAATAAATGTTGGAATTAATTGGTTGGATTTCATTTGACTTATATTTAATTGATGGGTTGTGCCTATAATTAAATTGAGAAGTCAAAATTGAATCCTATAGTCCAATTGAATGTGTTGACCGATTGCTTGAGTGATAATAAGGGAAGGGGGCGATTTTTACCATGTGGTGGAGGAGGAAAAGAGTTTTCCTCTTCTCCAAATTTTCATAGGATAAGGATTACTAGAGAGTTTAGGAGAAAGGAAGTTTCCTTTTCCTAATTGAACTCTAGTTAATCTTCACCTATAAGTAAGAGATGAAGGAGACTAAATATGATGATGATTTTTGCTGGAAAAATTCGCTCCTCCCTAGCTACTAAAATCGGCCACCTTTTCTCCCACTTCCAACAAGACGTTGTTCTATTCATGTGTTGAATTAAACGACTTAGAAAATTATTCCTACCATTCACATAATCAAGCCTAAGTTAAGCTTAGAATCATTTTGTTGTCTAGCACACAAGGCAAGACGATTGGTGACTTGAACGAGGTGTGGATACATCTTAGAGGTGCGACGCTTGGAACACTCTAAATCAGGAGATACGAAAAGACGACGAGCAATTTCTCACCCAAGGGAAATTGTGTGGATTTGCACCACGGGGTTGCTGAGATCCAAAGTACGAGGTGAAACGAAATTTTCGAAAGGTATAATTTCGTTTACCTCCTTATCGAATTCGATCGAACCAATTCCATATTCCTGTTTTCGGGTGGTTGTACTTTTACTTTTGTAAAATTTTAATTTTCGCTGCCACGAGCCACCCGAGGGAATGAGTCAACCCAACAGTGGTATCAGAGCCATGGTTTGGCTCGATCGAATTTTTTATGTGATTATGCATGTTTGTTTTTACGTTTTGATTGTAAAATCGAAAGCATGATAATCAATATGTTCATTGTTAGACTAGGATTGATTTTGATTTGGGATGTTGTTTGATTTTTATGATTTTAATGTTTAAAAGTCATTGGTTTTAAAAATCATGAAATCTGAAATTTGGGTATATGATTGTTTTGATCTAGTTTTATGAAATCACCTTTGGTGGGGTGTTGCGAGATGGTTGAACCGAAGGTTTAATCATCAAGTAATAAAACTCAGACCTTAAGAGAATTCAGATTCGTTAATCGAAACTCGAAAGAATCACGAACGTGCGAAAAACTGATTTAAAAATCGCAAACAGCAACAGCCGCTGCACGCGGCGCCCAGGCGTGGGGTAACCCACGCCCAAGCGCGCGTCAGACCACGCTCAGGCGTGGTCAACAGAAAATTAAAACAAAAAAAAAATTCCTTTCTTCGTACTTTCTAGAGGTGGGTGACCCAAAGACATAACCTAGGATGTTTTTTGACTTATAAACTCTGAGAAAGGTTTTATAAATCGATATTGAACTTATCCCAATGATATTTGCAATCTAGTTTGAATGATGAATGTGTAAAATATACTTTATCACATGTATGTTTGTTGCTTGGCATGTTTATGTGATAAAAGGATGAACCACGAGCCTAGTCGTAGTGTTGGTTTTCTATGTATGTAATTATTCTAGAGTTGTAAATAATAGCCGGTTTGGCTCTTTCCTTTTCGTATAGTAGATTAGTAGTTTTTGATATTCTATGTAATCGAAGATGGAGCAAGGAGACGGAGCCAAGACTTGAAGACTGGTATGCTGAGGCGATACCATTGTAATAGTCTAGGCTGGTTTTTTACTTTCTAGAATGTCCAAACCCACTTTGGCTCGAGTGGGTTACTAGGTTAGGGCTCGAGGTGGTTCATCCTCAATTTTACCGCTTGGTGGATGTTTTATTTATCTGTCTATGATGATTATGTCATGTAATGCATGCATAGGATAGATAATTAAAACAAGATAATTAAATCTGATGAGACCCCCCAAATAAGCATGTTATAATTCCCTCCTGTGAAAATATTAGGCTTTTGTGATTATAAGAATGAAATTCTATTATCATACCTTCCATCATAAGTATTCATTATGTGAAACGCCGCCAAAGGTTCAATCCTTTTGCTCAGAAAATGGGGTGGATTGGATCCGAGGTAGACTGTGAGTGTTTACTAAGCACTACGGTGCCCCGTGGAAATCGGTTGGTTTCATTGCTTTGCTCAGAAAATGGGGGCAATGGAATTGATGGTTATACATGGGATATTTGATGGGTCGAGCCTAACATCGTCCCTCATGTGTTAGCTCAGAAAATGGGGCACATGTAGGAGATGAGGAAAATCATCTTGAGAACTATCTAAAAGGATAGAAGGTACGGTAAGGCTACTATTCAAAATCATCGTATGTTAGCTCAGAAAATGGGGCATATAATGAAGTGAGAATAGATCTCAAGCCCACTAAAGAAACTAATGTTTCTTCGAATCATGTTAAGAGGGTGGTGTGATTTGAGAAAAATAGTGGGAGACTTGTACAATTAAAGACCAAATTGTATAAGGACTTTCTTTGAAAATCCGTTATTAATTGTCTGTTATGCATTTTTGTAGATAAACGAAAATGGCTAAAAATCCTCTTTATACAATTCTTGAAACCAACAAACTGAACGGACCAAACTTTTCGGACTGGCTTAGAAACCTCAAAATTGTTCTTCAATATGAAAGGAAGGATTATATCCTGACGGCTATACAACCGGTGATTAATGATGAAAGCAGTGATGAGGATAGAGAGTACGCAAAGTTGTGGTCGGATGATAACATCTAAGCTAGATGCATCATCATGACTTCTATGTTAAATGAGTTGCAAAAGCAACATGAAAATATGCTGATAGCAAAGGAAATCATCGACCACTTAGAAGAGCTTTACTGTACTAGGACTAGGAGAGAACGATATGCTATATCAAAACAACTGTTTGGAGCAAGGATGAATGAAGGGTCATCTGTGAGTGAGCACGTCCTTAAGATGATCCAATTAATTCATAAGATGAATGATTTGGATGTGCTACTCGACGGAGAACTTTGTGTCGATCTTGTGCTTCAATCTCTCCCAAAGTCATATGATCAATTCGTCATCAATTTCAACATGAACAACTTCAATGCTTCACTGAATGAACTGTTGAACATGTTGATAACTGCTGAAAGCACCATCAAGAAGGACAAACCGGTGCTTCTTATGAATTCATCTTCTAAAGCCAATAAGGGCAACAAGAAGAAGAATAAGACTAAGAAGCTGAAAGGTAATGGTGGTGTGAAGAAGGTAAAGAAGCCAAAGTCTGAGAAGTTTGATAAGTGCCATAAATGTGGAAAAGTTGGGCACTGGCAAAAGAACTGCAAAGAGCCTCTGGCTCAAGGTATGTTCTTTGTTGAAGTTAACTTTACTATTAACAATACTTCTTGGGTTCTTGACACTGGATGCGGTGTTCATATCTGCAATGATTTGCAGGTGATGAAAAGAACCAAGGAGCTAAGTAGAGGAGACATGACCCTGCGGATGGGGAATGGAGCATTGGTTGCTGCCAAAGCCGTGGGGACGATCTACTTAGAGTTAGGAGATAGGAAATTAGTTTTACATTCCGTTTATTTTGTTCCTGAAATAATAAGAAATATTATCTCGATTCCGGTTTTGGATAGAGAAGGATATTGTTTTGAGATTCGTAATAATAGTTTACTTTTGTTTTATGAATCGTCTCTTATTATAGAATCGAAAATGAAAGATGGAATGTATAATATATCCTCAATAATTTCCAATCTCAGTATTCAACAAAGTAACAAATGTAAACAAGATAACCAAGTAAGCACACAAATGTGGCACGAAAGACTTGGACATATTTCCAAAGAAAGAATTCGAATATTGGCAAAACATTTAGGTGTAAATGACTTAGATGAATTGTCAAGTTGCGAATCATGTATTAAAGGAAAAATGACCAAGTTACATTTTTCGGGGAAAGCGAAACGAGCCACAAAACCATTGGACTTGGTCCATACGGACGTGTGCGGACCAATGAGTGTTGGCACTCAAGGTGGCCAAAGCGACTTCATAACTTTTACCGATGATTATTCACGGTATGGTTATTTATATCTTATGAGATATAAATCGGAATCCTTTGAGAAGTTTAAGGAGTTCATAAATGAAGTAGAGAAACAACTTAGTAGAAGTATTAAGGCTCTTCGATCGGATAGAGGAGGTGAATACTTGTCTACCGAGTTTCTTGATTACCTTAGAGAGAATGGGATTCTTTCACAGTGGACACCGCCCGGTACACCTCAACATAACGGTGTAGCCGAGCGAAGGAATCGAACATTTCTAGATATGGTTCGATCCATGATGTGTTTTACTAAAGTTCCTAAGTCCATGTGGTGCTATGCTCTTGAAACGGCTGTCTATTTGTTGAATAGATCACCTAGCAAGACGGTGCCCAATACCCCATACGAAAGTTGGTGTGGAAAGACGCCTCATACAATCATTTGAGAATATGGGGATGTCCAGCTTATGTAAAGCATTTAGTGGGAGAGAAATTCGACCCCAAGTCCTCTTTGTGCTATTTTGTAGGATATCCAAAGGAAACTGTTGGATATTACTTCTACAGCCCAACGGAACAAAAGGTTGTTGTTTCGAGAAACGCCAATTTCTTAGAGAGGGGTCACCTTCTAGATAGAAAAGGCGAGGTTGTAGAACTTGATGAGGTCCATGAGAATAGATCAAGTCAAGAGATACAAATTAACCCACCCGACACCAACGAGGCTACATCAGTGGCATCCATCGAAAACACACAACCTTTGAGGAGATCAATGAGGATCCCAAAGGAGCCTGAAAGATGGCTAGGCCTATTGCAAGAGGAGGGTACTCAATATCCTCCTCTAGACTTTGATCCGAAAATTTTTAAGAGTGCAATGTATGACATTGATTCGAGAAAATGGCTAGAAGCCATGACATCCGAAATGGACTCCATGTACTCCAACAAGGTATGGACCTTGGTTGATCCACCTGAGGCATCAAGCCCATTAGCTGTAAGTGGGTCTACAAGCGAAAGCTTGGAGTCGATGGAAAGGTAGTAACCTATAAGGCTCGCCTCGTGGCAAAAGGATTTACTCAAAGACAAGGGATTAACTATGAGGAAACCTTCTCGCCAGTGGCTATGCTGAAATCCATTAGGATTATGCTTGCAATAGCTGCATATTTTGATTATGAAATATGGCAGATGGATGTAAATACTGCATTCCTCAATGGAGAAATTGAGGAAGAGATTTACATGCAATAGCCAGAGGGCTTTACATCCAAAGGGAGCGAACACAAAGTGTGTAAACTCCAAAGGTCCATCTATGGACTTAAGCAAGCTTCTCGAAGTTGGAACAAACATTTTCACACTATCATACAAGAGTATGGATACGTTCAAAACATTGAAGAGGCATGTGTGTATAAGAAAGACAGTGGGAGCGCAGTCACGTTCATCATACTTTATGTCGATGACATCCTACTAATTGGAAATGATCTAGGGATGATGCAGTCAACTAAAGTATGGCTCTCTAATAAATTCTCCATGAAAGATATGGGAGAGGCGTCCTACATACTCGGTATGAAGATCTATAGGGATAGATCGAGTAGGATGCTAGGTCTCTCCCAATCTGCATATATCGATCGCGTACTCAAAAGATTTGAGATGGAAGAGTCCAAGAAAGGATTCTTGCCAATAGGACATGGTATCACACTTTCCAAGACTATGTGCCCAAAGACTGAGGAGGAAAGAGTGAGAATATCCAAAACTCCCTATGCTTCTGCGACAGGTAGTATCATGTATGCGATGATATGCACAAGACCCGATGTAGCCTATGCATTGAGTGTGTGCAGTCGATATCAAGCGAATGCAGGCTTGGCACACTGAAGTTCGGTGAAAACAATCTTTAAGTATCTGAGGAGAACTAGGGACTTGTTCTTGATATACAGACGAGGAGAATTGGAATTAGAGGGGTTTACTGATTCGAGTTTCCAATCCGACAAGGATGACTCGAAGTCGGTCTCTGGATTTGTATTTCTGCTTAATGGCAGAGCGGTTAGCTAGAAGAGTTCCAAGCAAGCAACCATAGACGACTCCACCACTGAAGCAGAATTTATTGCAGCAAATGAGGCTGCAAAAGAAGCTGTTTGGATGAGGAACTTCATCCAAGAATCGGGTGTCGTTCAATCCATTGAAGATCCAGTAACGGTATACTGTGATAACAATGGGGCTATTGCGCAAGCAAAAGAGCCGAGGTCTCATCAGAAATCCAAACATGTTCTGAGGAAATTCCGATTGATACGAGAAATCACTGGAAGAGGCGACGTGCTAATAGAGCGCGTGGATACAGCGGACAACAAAGCGGACCCACTCACCAAACCCCTTAGCCAAAAAGTATTTGAAGGACATCTGGGAAGAATGGGCCTTATGTACATGGGCAATTGGCGCTAGGGCAAGTGGGAGATTGTTTGAGTTAGTGCCCGGCACACCAATTATTGGGCGCCATTCTATGCAATAGTAACTCTAGAGCTGAACAATCGTTTTCTTATAAATAAAGTCAATCTCTTTATATATGTGGCATGTCTTTATTCTTAAATTAGTTTTTACTTTGGCTTAGAATAAAGTACCGAAGGATCACACATAGCTATGGGACATCATTGCACATTGGGTGTGGCAATGATGGAATATGTCTCGAAGGCTGTGATCTTTAAACATTGTTCCAAGTCGTGAAAGGGTTCATCGAGATAAAGGGATATCGATGCAACCCAAAAGACTTGCTCATATGATGCGTACTCTGGTAGAAGTGTATCTTGTTCCATAGATACTGGCACGGTGAAAGCCAATGCATATATGAGGGTTGCCATTGTGGTAATGGGCGAACTGAACAACCCCATGGAAGTTCCTGAAATGGATTCCCAGTCGAATGTGAAACTTCCAGTGGTCTTGTAGTATAAGAGTAATCCTTATGGACCTAAGATTCCATTGGATGTCTTATGCGTAACCGCGCATGTTCTTGATTTGTTACATTATCACTTTAGATGATCGAATATGGGCAAACTCAGACATGCACGTCTTACGTAGTAAGGCACGTGAGAATCAAGAAGAATCAATCTCTGACATTAGCTGGTCGGTTAATCTCCTATGGTTACATAGTGAATCGACTTAAGGAATCTTCGGCCGAAGTATGATATCTAAAGAGGCATAGGGTTTCCTCGTTTAGATAGTCGAAGTCAATTTCACATGACGTGGGAAACATAAGATTGAATTAATAGAACTTCGACCTTAGCCACTACTCCAGATTCAATCGGGAGATTAGATAGAGAGATCTTACTTATGCGAGGATCACGATCGCAAAAGGCGTATCTTTACTTTCGTTTTATCTAGGTCTTCGGGACCCTATGCTAGGTGGGCAACCGTGATTTGTAAGTGCGGAGAATTAGCTTGGTGACTAATTCGAGGCTTGATTAAATCAAAGGATTGATTTAATCTAGTACTTTCCATTTTTGGAAGGTACACTAGCAGTGTGGGAAGGTGTACTTACTACTAGATAGAAACGAGCCTAAGGGCTCACACACTAACTCGAGAGAGTCACTGCTTGAATAGATGTGATTAATCAATTTCGAGGAAATTGAGGGAATTAGGAAAGTGTAGTACTTTCCTAATATGGAATATAAATTAATTGAAGGATTCAATTAATTTTACTCTTTTAATTAATCTTGTAGACTTAATTAAATTAATGGACCTAGTAGAGTCCAAGTATTTTATTTAATTGGGTGGAGCCCAAGTTAAATAAATAAATGTTGGAATTAATTGGTTGGATTTAATTTGACTTATATTTAATTGATGGGTTGTGCCTATAATTAAATTGAGAAGTCAAAATTGAACCCTAGAGTCCAATTGAATGTGTTGACCGATTTCTTGAGTGATAATAAGGGAAGTGGGCGATTTTTACCATGTGGTGGAGGAGGAAAAGAGTTTTCCCCTTCTCCAAGTCTTCATAGGATAAGGATTACTAGAGAGTTTAGGAGAAAGGAAGTTTCCTTTTCCTAATTGAACTCTAGGTAATCTTCACCTACAAGTAAGAGATGAAGAAGACTAAATATGATGATGATTTTTGCTAGAAAAATTCGCCCCTCCCTAGCTACTAAAATCGGCCACCTTTTCTCCCACTTCCAACAAGACGTTGTTCTATTCATGTGTTGAATTAAACGACTTAGAAAATTATTCCTACCATTCACATAATCAAGCTTAAGTTAAGCTTAGAATCGTTTTTTTGCCTAGCACGCAAGGCAAGACGATTGGTGTCTTGAACGAGGTGTGGATACATCTTAGAGGTGCGACGCTTGGAGCACTCTAAACCGGGAGATACGAAAAGACGATGGGCAATTTCTCACCTAAGGGAAATTATGTGGATTTGCACCACAGGGTTGCTGAGATCCAAAGTACGAGGTGAAACAAAATTTTCGAAAGGTATAATTTCGTTTACCTCCTTATCGAATTCGATAGAACCAATTTCATATTCCTGTTTTCGGGTGGTTGTACGTTTACTTTTGTAAAATTTTAATTTCCGCTGCCACGAGCCACCCGAGGGAATGAATCAACCCAACACGTTGAACCAATTCCATTCAACACTTAATATAAAAATGTTTTTTTAAAAAAAGTCATGCATAAATTTTACAAGCTTCTTGAAGAAGTGGGTAGACTCAAAAGTCTATTTTGTACTCTACTCGCACGCTTCTATACATCAAACTGGCGGTAATCAAATTTATATTAAAATGACGGTTCAGAGATAGCACGTGTTTGTGTACGTGTCAATGTACCATCAGGCGTGTGTGCTACACTCTGAAAATGCCAAATGTTTTTCAAATTTTAACTCGGATGTCAAATCTTTATATATGGGACTTACCAAATGTAACTTCTCTCTCTTACACAAAACTCGCATCCGCAGTTAATGAATTTATGGCTGAGATTAAAATAACTTTACACGTGTTTAAATCTTGAAGAGATGAGAGAACACAAGTTTCAAAATCTCTTTACCGTGTCATTTAAAACAATCTCTGCAGAAAAATCATTCACTATTACTCAAAATTTCTGCAAATTTTACTCTCTCTCTCTCTCTCTCTCTCTCTCAAAGCAAAAGAAAATCTCAAGTTCACTCTCTTTTCAAAAATGGCACCAAAGAAAGCTTCGTCTACTTCTGCAGAGCCTATGATCAAGGTTACTGAAGGCCTTGTTGTCGACTGGAAATTCCTGTATGATCAACCCCAGATCAACCTGCACGACATGATGGACACTGTTACAAAGGCCGGGCTTAAGAATTTCTTAACACAATATTCATATAAGATTTATGCAAAATAACTAAAGATGCCTTTTATTATTTAATAAAGAGTTCACAATTACATCATAAAAGCCCTACACTAAACTATCCTCTATGGCATTCGAGGGCATAAACCCAACATGGTGATCCTAGCTTAGATAGCGAATTTCACTATAGTCAGAACACAATCATAGTTATCTAAGATACTGGAGTTTCGACTGTACCCAAACTCTAGACTAGGATCAAAAAAATTATGGAAAGAGTTAGCTCACAAAAAGATCATAACATGGATAGGTCCTTCTTATAATCACTGATATCTAGGTCTTCATGACAATGTTGCTAGACATCAAATCATGATCGATGAGAGTCTTGAGTTGAGCTTGGTGATAGATTAAAGACCTTAATTAATTATCTAGTGATAATTATTTAAGCATGTGGGAAAGGTCTCATTGCTAGCATATAGTGAACCTAAGAAGTCACACACTAACTTTATTAATTCAACTTATGAAGATAATAATCCTAAGTGGATTATATTAATTCTTTAGTAAAATTAATAATATTAATTAATTACTTTAATTAAAAAGAAATATATATTGGGTTTGGTTTCATTAATTATCTCTTGTAGATTAATTAATTAATTGAATAAAACTGATGGGTTAATTAGTAGATAATTAATAATTAGTTAAGTCCTTATTATTTTATTAATCCTTAGTGGAATAATTAAATAAAATTAATTTAATTATTACATCTGGAGGAAGTAATTAAATAAGATAAGAAAACAGATACGGAAGGGTCGGACTGAGGAGTCCAACCCTAATAATACAAGGGAAGGGGCAGCGGCCCCATTGCTTATAAATATGCAATGGCCGCCGCCTGCAGTATGATGCACTTGGCATTGTCTTCTTTTATTTTCTCTCTCTACATTAGAGCGAAAACATAATATTTACCTACCCTATTCTTCATAAGCCATAATAATTTGATTTTGAGCTAGCACAAAGAATCAAAGTTAGGAATCAAATCAAAGTGTGGATGAACTTAGAAGTACGGCAACTTCATGATATTGGGATCGACAACTTCATCATCAAGGAGAGGACAATTTCAAGCTTGTATCGTACTCAAACAACAGTTCGTGTTCATCAGAGTAATCTGATTCAACCGTGGTATCGAGTCTTTTACAAAACAACTCGAAAAGATAATATAGATTGAAAACCCCCTATGGTGAGTGCTTTTTTATTTTGATGGTACCATGTAGCCTGGCCACTATGCATCGCTCTTTAATTATTTTTAAATCATTGCTTCTGTGTCGTTTGCACTATTCGAGTGACTACCTATAGTTCAACACCCTATTAGCTGATCAAGTTGCAGCTATATGTGTTGAAGGAAATAATGATAATCCTCCATTTGAACTAGACATTGTAATCGAAGCTCATTCAAGTTATAGACAGGGAATAAACAATACTATGAATGTTATGACGCATTGCAGTCTCCAATTTTTTTCCCCAATGTCAAACAAATGGCATCAAAATATCTAAAAAAAATCTCTAGTCCAACTTATGTAAGTGATAGAGTTCAATCAAATAATGATGAACACGAACATGGTGCCTTTAATTGGTTATTGCCTTATTGGTTATGTAGAACTACAGAACTTATATTTATGTAAACACCATTTTTTTTCTATTTTTTTATTGTTCAAAGTTTGCACTGTTAGGTGTATGCCCTCAATGCTAATGAGGAATTAGATTGAGTAGGGTATTTATAAGTTATTTTGTACAAACTATTATGTTTTTATTTATAGAATAAAGGTTCATTGGTTTTGTTCATATAAATCTCTCTGGCATTTAATTATATTGAACAAATAGTCCTTGAGATTTGAAGATAGACTTTCCACCTCTTATGTGGATAAGAGGAGGAACAGGAAGATTCGAGTACTTAATCTCTTAATATTGGTTCACGAGTTAAGAAATTTTAATTGGGCCTCAAAATTCAACTCGTATGACACTTTCTTTGACAAGGAGTGCCAGTCGAACACTTATTTTATAGTGGCAGCCTGTGTCATGAATATGATTAATGGAATTAAGATATTTGAACTCGACTCGCCTTAATCCGATCACATGGGTATTTACTCTTTGACAGTCAATGACTGGGATTAAGATTGCGACAATATGTTTGGACTTTTGACTTGAGGAGTTATTTACAATGTGTTTGTAGTATTGGACCTGTTACCATAGTAGTTCGGCTCCTATCACCTGATAGGTAGGGCCAACCTCAAAGTGCAATTCAAATAGTGCATTCGAAATTGTAAGATAACTGCTAATATGGAATTCACTGTTTCGATAGTAAACGAGTATGTGACATGTACGATCATAAGTGATTGAAAAATAAGTCTTTAGCCAAAGCATATAAACTAGCTTGTGATAGTCACTGAGGGTAGTTTGGTAATTTCACATTATTATGATTCCAAAGTATAGTATCAAGTTCTATAAGTTTGACGTATCATGGCTCTTACTTGATCGGGTCACATCAGTGAAGAGTTTATATGCATATGGTAATCGTAATCAAGGTTCGTGATGACGTATTCATCTCGCATTCAATTGGGCTATGATTTCGTTCCATGGTGCTAGCTAGGTGACAACCATATCGTTTAGTATCCTCCCATTGCCAATTGAATCAAGCCTAGAGAGTCGCATTTTGTGAAGAAAAGGAATAATATTCTATGTTAAGGGTATTTTGGTAAATTCACATTGGATGTGAATAACTGACAAAATGGACGACATGATTTAATTAAAAATATTTAATTAGATTAAATATATTAATTAAATCATTAATTCATAAGTTAAATTAACTGGAAATTAATTTATAAGTTGAATTAAATTAATCGGATTAAGTTTAATTAGATTAAAGTAATTATTTAAAATTCAAATTGAATTTTGGACTTGGACATAATTAATTACACATGAGCTAAGATGGAACAAAGCCCGAAAACCCATTCCACTAAGGCCTAGCGGCCGCCCCCCTCAAGTTAGACTGGGGGTTTAGTTTAAAACCCAAGTACTTGTTAGTCAGTGTGACAGATAACTTCAAACTCTCTCAGTCTTTTCTGAATCCAACTTTGAGAATTAAACCTAGAGCAAAAGAAAGACAAAAATTCCCTCCCCTCTCTCCTATACCTGTTGTAGAGGAGATCGGAGCTTTCTTGGAGATATTCTTCCACATTATTATCTAGAGGCAAGAGTTTGGGGCTGCTGCTGATTAATTGATTTTTGTTGTCAAGAGGTAATTAGATTATCCTCTCGAATCATATTTCTTGTTGCAAAAATATATCATGAAACCCCAAATCTGATTTCTGGTGTGATTTGTATAAAAAAATTTATCCGCTAAAATGAATCACAACATGCACAGTCTTTATAACGCATTAATATTAGTAAACACTATATTTTTTTGGGATAGTGGCAGACACCCCCTCAGTTATCAGGTGATGTGCACTTTGCCCCCTCACTTATCATAAAATGTGCACTTCACCCCCTCGGGCAGCTCGGGCAGGGGCAAAGTGCTACAAAACACATAAGTGAGGGGGCAAAATGCTACAAAAACACATAAGTCAGGGGGCAAAGTGCTACAAAGACACATAAGTCAGGGGGCAAAAGTCCAATTTTTATGATAAGTGTGGTGCCCGAATCTGCCCGAATTGCCCGAGGCGGTGAAGTGCACATTTTATGATAAGTGAGGGGGCAAAGTGCACATTTCAATAAGTTAGGGGACAAAGTGCACATCACCCCATAACTGAGGGGTGTCTGCTATTATCCCTATTTTTTTCCTAGCAATTGGTTCAACATAACCGACCATGTTCCGCCTAACTTTTCTAATGAAAATGATGGTATATCTCCCAAACAAGGTATGGTATGAATATACAGAAAGCATAAGAACAACAACTTTTTAATTTTGGAGGTCCCCTTCTTTTACTTTAAGTCCGTATCAAATTGCTTATTACATTCCATTTAATTCACTTTTGCTTTCAAATGATTAAATACGTTTATTAATTATATGTTGTTGGAAATCTTGAGTGAGTAAATTGTGCTTTAGTACGACTTTAAATGAAAATTTAAGTGAGTTTCGCATGTCAAAAAGGGAATGTTTTTGGCTTAAGATCATATACATTTCAAGTAGATAAATTTAGAGTATTTAATTATTCAAATCCGATTTCTAGTGAATGAGAAATTAATTAAAAAAGTGTGTCACTTAAAACATGATTTGCAATTGGAATAATTGGATTGATATGAACGTACACGCTTAACGGATCACAGTCATACAATTGACGGTTGCGATTTGGTCCGTGCGCGAAAGTGTTCAAATCGAAAAAAAAATAGGGACCAATTTGAATGAACCTAATTGATCAAGATTCAAAACTTTGGAGCTATTTTGCAAGTTCTGGGAAGTTGACCAGCGGGGGTGCATGGGGGATGTCCTCAAAAGGTGAGGCTTTTGGGGGGGGGCTAAACTGCTCAACCTGAAAAGTTGTGGGAGGGGGCTTTTCACCCAAAAGCCACAACTTTTGGGCCATTCTGCACATGTCTGAAAAATTACATCTTTCGGCCCAAAACTCTTTATTATCTAGAAATAAAACCCCTAGTTTGGAATTAAATACACCAAAATCACCAAAATCATATTCTATTCTTTCATCTTCTCTTGAATACTAATTTGAATATTTTTAGAACTCTTTTGTTTCTTAAATCATATTTTTATTATTTTAAGAATAATCTTGCATAATAAATGCTAAGTTGAGCATTTAAATTGTTCTTCAAGTTCTTAAATATTATTTTTAATATTTTAAGAATAATTTACATGTTAAATGCTTAGATGTGGATTTAGTTAATTTTATTTCATTGAAAGAGTTTGCACAATTGTGTTTGCTAGGCTCAGAAATTTGTACTTCTACTATATCTGAGATATTGTTGCATCTAGGGAGACATTTATTGTATTCCGTAACCACCAAGTGTGGGACAATAATGTCTTAAGGAAAGATAGTCTAAACTCATGCCTCGATATTTTATATTGCATATTCATAAACACCGTCCGTTTGCACTAGTTTTTCCAACATTTATTAAATTAAAAATTATACTAAATCAATTATCTGATCAAAATACATATATCTTTTATTATTCTCCAAAAACAAGAAGAAGAAACAGGGGGTGGGGGATCAAGAATGATCGGGAGAAATTGCAAGTGGAAATCTTCAAAAAGTTTCTACATCAAAAGAATGTGAGAATAAGAGTGTGCCCATTATTCTCCATTGTTATTCGCCATCGAAGGGAGCCATTAAAGATGTCAATTTGGCCCCTTAAGGCCGGTCTGGCCTTGTTGCTAAAGGGGCCAACTCGGCCCCTTTAGCAAACAGGCCGGCCTGCGGGCCTTAGGCCTGATAGGCTTTTTTGGCCCTTCAATTGAAGGGCCCAAAAAGCCTTTGAAGGTAGGCCTTGATAGGCTTTAAAAAAGCCTATCAAGACCAACCCACAAGCCTATCAAGGCTTTGTGCTTATTTTTATTTTTTTTTTGTTATTTATTTATTTTTGTTAATTATTTATTTATGTTATTTAATCTGATACAGCTTTTATTCAGTACTTGTAGCAAAAATTAAAAAAAATAATAAATTTTAAATATATTTGAAGGAATTATAATATGTTGAACTAAATACATGTGTTTGTTATTTTACTTTATATTCTTGTTTTTATTTAATTTCTTTATTCTCAATAGAATATATTTATTCTTACTTTACAATTTTAAGTTATTTAACAAGTAATAACTTATAAATTGTTATCTACTATTTTTTTTGTAAGTGAAATATAAAATATGGATAATAGGACCGATATTAAAAAAATTAATTGGTAAAAAACATTAGTGATAATGAGAATATATATGAAAAGGTGTTAAGTACTTTGATTTCAATAAAATGGATAAATAAACTTAAAACTTAGTAAATACATTTACAACTTATTGTAAAATACATCTGTGCTAGAAACATTATTAATTCTCAATTGTTCATAGCATTTAAAAATTCATCCCCAATATCTGGCGTTGGAAATACACAGTCATGTTGGTTTGCCGTATTTAAGTGTTGATAGTAGTTTTGAATAGTGGCTTCTTGTGTGTCATCGTCATCTTCTGTATCGTCGCCTTCATCGTCGATTTCCACGTTGCCTTCATCGTTGCTTGATTCTTCATTCATGAATGTTGATGGTATAAAGTTCCGACCATCTTTTCGAATCTCTTGTTGTCTCCATACTTGATCTAGCCAATCCTTTTAGAGTATGCATACTCGCACTGTTTCTTTCATCATTCTTTATCTTTCGTTCGTTATTGTCCTCTCACCTGCACTAAAACAACTTTCTGAAGCAACTGTAGACATTTGACACATTAGTACATCACGAGCAATGGTAGACCGAGATAGGAAACCTTTTTTGAGAATTTTTCCACCACCCTAATATATCAATTTCTTCATTTTCGTCAACCTCTTCATTGCTATATTTACCTAATTCGCTACTAGGCCTACTTGTTGTGGTTGTTGATTTTTTCATTGGACTTAAAAGACCTGTATATATAGATTTTTCTCTTTTATTAGAACTCGTTGAACACGGATCACAAGCATTTTGGTTAATGTTATTCGTGGTATACCAATCTATTAATGATGTGAACAAACTCTCACATTTCATTTTTCAGAATCTATATCTACGTCTAAATTATCTAAACATTCATAATATTGTTTAATTAAAAATAATGTACCTACCAATTTGCATCTTGGATCTAATATTGTTCCTAGAAGCGCTATGTTAGGGATAGTACTGTAATATTTAAGCCACTTCTTTTACATACTAAGTATAATAGACGTAACATTATCATCATATCTATGTTTTTTAAACATTGAGCAATATGCATCATATGACCAAATACAATGTTCGAAGTAGGATAATAACAACCGGATAACATTTTTGTAGCATTACGAAATACTTCTAATAAAGGAGCAATTACATGAACAACATCCCAATCTTCTTCTAATATATATGGGTTATTGTGTTGATCCA
Organism: Buddleja alternifolia; assembly: GCA_019426215.1. Taxonomy (NCBI): domain Eukaryota; kingdom Viridiplantae; phylum Streptophyta; class Magnoliopsida; order Lamiales; family Scrophulariaceae; genus Buddleja; species Buddleja alternifolia. Next base: position 95,923 of record WHWC01000138.1, on the reverse strand, counting down.
TGTTATTATTACATAAATTAGCTATTATCTTAGCATATGGATATGCATCGGTCAACATTTTATAGGTTGAATTCCATCTAATAGGCATATCAAGATAAATACTTTTTTTCTTTTAAACGAGCATCACTACACATTTTATTGAATTGTTGTGTTCTTCTAGTTGACGTGGAAATATGAGTTAGGCAAACTCTAATTTTTTCTATATGTGTTTCTATCCTAGACAACACAAAGATGCATAATATGACAATACATCTAATATGAAAAAATGCACCACTTAAGATGGGATTTACATACCTTTTTAAATGAGATATAGAATTAGTATTATTAGTTGCATTATCTAAAGATATAGACATAATTTTTTCTGAAATTCCCCAATAATTACAACATCTATATATGGATTTTACAATCATGTTTCCTGAATGTGGATGTTCAAGTTGTACAAAATCAATAATTCTTTTTCATAAGAAAAATCGTCATCAATCCAATGTGTGGTTACACAAACATTTCGCCTCCCTACCCCGCCACATGTCGGAAATTAGAGCAACTCTTGAGGCTTAGTCTTGAAGGATCATCTTTAAATGAAGTACCTCTTTGTTAAATAGATGATTTGCATATTTCAAACATGTGTTTCATGATATACGTTTAAATTGTGGACAAATACATTGTTGTATAAATCTTTCAACCACACGGAAAATGAGAAGGGGAGTTCGGATTGAATGACTAATTGAGCAAGTCCTGTTCTCATAACTTCTTTATCGTAAACAAAAGTTTCAACGGTATGGGGTGCACCTAAGACTACTTCCGGGTTTCCCTTCCTCTCTAATAGTATGTTCATCCATTCCGGGTGGTGCACATTTAAATGTCGTCTCATAGTGGTTACCCCCTCCCCCCAAAATACCGCCGAGTGTCTAAATTTTTTTTCAGGGCACCACACACATACAAAATATTCATCATCAAATCTTTTCATCAAACCCCAAACGTAACTAGTTTTTCTCCTTGATTTTGTCACACTAGACAATGAAGTATTGTGTGTTTGGGAGATATTTTGAAAATTTGTACGAATTTCGGGTTCATTAAATGGTGGTGGGGTTTGAAAACATTCAAGAGTGCCTTCGGGTTTTAAATAATTTTGAGTTTCGGTTCCCAATACATATTTACCATTACACGACCACGAGAACTACTTGAACTAGGAGGAGGATTCATTTTTTATGAATAAAATGATCGTAGATAAAAAATGACACAAATAAGAACTAACAAGAAATTAACAATTAATACAAAATTAACAATTAACAATAAATTCACACACAATTAACAATAAACAATTAACAACAAAAAATTTTGCAAAAAGTAAATTTTACCAATCATAGATAGTACAGAATGATTTAACGTCACAAAACCGAGCCGACAAGCCCTCTACAACTTCAATTTGGGAGGATGGTTTACGCCTCCACCAAACGTTGCAAAATCAAGAGCTTTAGAACTTCAATTTGCGAAGTATAATTACGCCTACGCCAATCGTAGAAAACAATATAAAGTATATTTTTAATATATTTGTAGGAATTGTAATTTGTTGAACTAAATATAATGAAATATATATTTGATATAAATGTAAAGTGTATAGAGTATAATTTGATAATATTTAAAGTTTTGCAAGAGATTGGAAGAGTTTGGTGTGAAAAAATAATGATCATCTATTTATAGGCAATTTAGGATCAATAAAATAGAAAATAAAAAAAATTTAGCTGCAACGGCCAGAAAAATCCGACCGTTGCAACTGGAATTCAAACGGCAAGCATAATGCTGGCCGTTTGAATCCTAACGGTCAACAATTGCTGACCGTTGTTGCACACTTATGTATATATTTTTTTAAAAAAAATTAATTTATTATTATATAGTAATATGATAAATAATTTTTTTTTAAAAAAAGACGGGCCAGCTCGGCCCAGGCCTAGTAACAGCCAGGCTTTTTCGGCCTGATGGGCCGTTACCAGGCCGGCTTTGATAGGCCAGGCCTTTAAAGGGCCGGCCTTTTGGGCGGCCCATGTACACCTTTAGGAGCCATGGTGGACAAGATTGTCCACATGGTCGGCCAGCTAAATAGAGCTTTTTTTTGTAATATCAATGAAATTGCATAAATAATATTACACCATATTTTCATTGAACAAGAGCCAATCCAATACAAAGAAACTGATAAATGTTTCCTGTGAAAGATAAAATCATTAAATCCAATTATCCACAAAAGCTTTCACTAAAAAGTCCTAAAAGCATTCCTCCAAAAACAGGTAAAATTTCAATTTTAGTCCCATTGAATATCGTAATTCTATTATTCGTCCCACGCTTTACGGGATTTTTAAAAAAGGCCCACTATTCCACATTAGTTGCAAACTTGATCATTTTTCCAGGCGAAGTTAGTCCCATACAATGTTTTCTGTTAAATTTTAACGGAATGGCCAACTGAAAATTGAAATTTGCCCCCTGAAACTATATACCTTGTACCAAACACTCCCTAAACATATTTTTATTTCACTTAATTTTTGAGGGGGTAAGTGCACATTAATATTTGTTTGGGGAATGTTTAATACATCTTGTATAGTTCAGAGGGCAAACTGCAATTTTTAAAATACAAAATAAAGTATGGGATCAACGTTGTTTAGAAAAAAGACTAACATTATAACTTTTTTCAAATTATTGGGACTATTTTTAAAATCACGCAAAGCATGGGACAAGAACTAGAATTGTCATATCTTGTGGGACTAAAATTGGAATTTTGCCTCAAAAAACAAATCAAAATCGAAATCGCCAATGTTAATATTTTGGAAAAGCGTGTTCTTCAACGACTCAAAACCATCATACATATAAAAATTAGTTTCTGAAACAGCTAATCAGAGACCACAGTGATCGAGGTTATAAAAATAGTGTCCTTTAGTTCAGTTCCTTTGCAAGATTCGGCGTGTAGGATATATGGATCAACCTGTAAATTCCTTTGCACCTAAAAAAATCAGAAGCTCGCACTCCGCATCTCTATCAAATTCAAGCCAAGGATCAAATTTCACAAGATTCAAGCAACAAACACACAATAATTACGTTCACAATTTAGTTCCGCCAGACAATGAATAGATGATAATCAACACCTGACGTCTTATGTATTTACGTGTGCAGTTTGTCTCAATTTTTTTAAGACATGTTTTGGAGGAAAAGATTTATGACTAAGACATTCAGATTATAGAGCTGATTGATAACAAGGCTTTCTCTTTAAGTATTTGTTATAATTTTGAAATATAAGTTTTAAAACTTCATTGTTTTATTTAAAAAAAATTTAAACTCCTAGTCAAAGAGCCATTACATAAATGACAAAATATTTAAAACAATGATTATTATATTTGTAGTGGTTACAAAATATTAAAAATGATTACTATAATGTGTAACTCCTATTTTCTATGCCTATAAAAAGGAAGATTATTCTAGCATTTATATACACATCAACTTTATAATACTTCTTATACTCTACCACTTTCTTGTAAAAACTATACTTATCAACTAGTTATACATATACACAAGAACAATATATACTTATACTTTTGAAGGCAATTTGAGTGGTTAAGTTCATTCGTTTCATTGTGAACGTGCTCACAATAGGAGACTCGCAGTGTGCATTTAGATTTTATCTTGGAGTGATGACAAGTCGTTGGTACCCGCACATAGGGATGCATCACTACTTTAGGACAGTGACTTTGTCGTGACTCCCAAAAGCACAAGCGTACTTTAATTCTAATTTCTTGTTGTTTATTTATATATATTATTTACAATTGTACTTCACTAATTGTGATTTGATTGTGATTTTGTAGCAACACAAATTCAAGAATTCCAAAAATCTAAAGTAGTGATGGGATTTGTGTTCTAACTTTGTAGTGGTCTTCGGTGATTACACCAATTCTGTAAGATTATTTCAATTTTATTTTGATATATGACAATTGGTACACTTTCTTGTGTTTAGAAAAACGTAATCATCAAATATTTGATTATTGTAGCCTTAAGTTATATTCCCTTGAGCTTTATCTGTGTTAACAAGTTCAACTCTTCATAACACGATTTTAACATTAGATGGAATATTTTCAGTTGAAGAAATTTAACACTAATAGGAATACAATAATACAATACACACGTCATTTGTTAGGATTGGTTAATCTTCAGTTTTATTTATTAATAAATAATAGGAAAAGTTGTTTTACATATAGTAATTTTGCTTACTCGATCTATTGTCCATTTAATTGTTTTATCAACAAAGTTTCTTATAAAGTGATACAAGCTTTAGAAAGTATAATTGTTAATAAAAAGAAAATTAAGTATTGATATAAGCCTTAAACTTTCCGGCAAAGATTTTTTTAAGTAAAGTTTTCCTTAAAAATTACAGATTAAACTTCTTTTGTTAAATAGTGAAATTTTTTTCATGATTTTATCAAAATTGAAAAGAGAAAAAGCTAAATATATTTAATAATAGCAAGGTTTTGGAATTGAATAATTTTTTTTAAGAAAAAATCGAAGTTGGACTAATAGTTATGTTTTCAAGTCAAAGGTTCAGCTACTGTTACTAAAGTTTTTGTTATAACATTTTTTTTCAGAATTCGTATTCTATTTTAAAGGGAAAAAAGAATTCTATTATTAATATCTCTTTTAAAAAAATAAAAGGAAAAAGAATAATACGGTATTACCTGTGCATCTTTACAAATCTGACAAATTGTGGAAAATTTGAGTTTGATTAGTTTATTCTTCATTTCTAAAAGTGAATTCTTGAGTAGCTGATATTACATTTGATATTTAGTTTAAATCGTGATTAAAAGTTTTAAAATTTTCTATATATTATAATTCTGAATTATTGTTCTTGATTAGTGTGAGAAACTTCTTGATGATTAACAAATCTTGTCCATCAACGTATGTTCAATTTTGAGTTAGAAACAGAAAGTTAATTATTCGATTTAATTTTTTTAAAAAAACACTCAGTAAGTTTTGTTTCAATATTTTAAAAAAATAAATGTTTGAGAAATAAGTATTAAGAAAGGAAAATGATTCATGGTAAAGACAAGATACACTTGGGCCAGAAAAACCCGTGCTCAAAATCAAATTAAAGTATTTTGAGCACGGGTTTTGTCGGTAAAAAAAAAGAAAATGGATTCAAGTAGAGTTTTATGGAACGTATCAATAACCTAGACCCATACTGCGAGTTGTTTCAGACCATAAATAAACTCGAACACTCAAGAAATCCGTCGGACAGGCGGATTCACATCTCTTACAACCAACACAGTCCTCGGTCCTTGGAGCAGAAGCTATTTGTTTAGCTTTACATCCGTCCCAGGGTATCATTTCTAATACATCGGTGGGGCACGCTCGGACACATTGAGTACATCCTATACATGTATCATAAATCTTTACTGAATGTGACATTGGAACTATACATTTTTGAACGTCATAAATTTTCGGTCTAGTAAACTAACTTAGAAATGAATCCTATATTTAGATACTAGACGAATCAATGAATGGTCAGAATCAATCTACTTCCAAATTGGTTTATGAGTGAGGGCCAAAATACTTTGATTTCTTATGTTTTTGCAACCACGAACCTTACCCGTATCAAACCTGTCAATTTGAATTAATTTATGAATATTCGAATTTGCATTTATATGATTACTACTATTTATTCAACAAATTTGATTTATTTATTCAACAAATTTGATTGGTTAATACGAGTTGATTTTCTGTTACGATAAATTGATGAAACAATAGCCAGTCCAATAGCTGCTTCAGCGGCTGCAATAGCTATAACAAAAATTGAGAAAATGTCGCCTCTTAATTGACGATTATCAAAAATATCAGAAAATGTTACAAAATTTATATTAACTGAATTTAATATAAGTTCAAGACACATAAG